>ML397697.1:73300-132484 GCA_005239525.1 Nicotiana knightiana | reverse complement strand
TAATTCTCTATCTCCAAATGGGTTCTCTCAGTAAGTTGATTGTAATTTGGTAGAAGTTCTTTTGGTCAGTTAGGTAAGGAGCTGAAGAATAATTAGTCTGCCTGAATTAAATCAATTAATCGTAGTATCATTTGGTATGATACAGTAATGATTAGTCGTCTATCTCTATTAGCTATCCACTATTTATACATGTTTTACACATAGTATACATATATTAAGTAAGGGTACTAAACATGACAACATCGCTTAGAGCTAGCAAATTTTCTTATTGGTGGAATCCCGCAAATTTTCTTATTGGTGTAATCGATAACCGAATCGATAAGCCCCAAAAATCGATAAACCGAAATCGAAAAAATCAAAACCTTATTGAAACGGTAACGATAAGCATATGTACAAATCGATAATCGATAAGTAATTATCGATAAAGGTCAAAATCGAATGCACACCCCTATAGAATACTAAATAGATAAACATATTTACGGCAGTGTCCCATATGGATAAAAAATTTCAGAAAACTTATTTACGACAGAGTTCTAAATAAATATCCATTATATAATATATACTTATAACACATATAACCTTTTTCTTTTGTGCCAATAGTGACAACCTATCATTTGTCATCAATGTTTTTTGATTTTTCTTTCCAAGAAGGAAGATGTAATATCTCCTACTTTTTAAAAGTTGAAATGTGTTTTCCCAGACAATGACCCATGTGTGTCTACTTTTGACTATATCTATATAAAACTTATTTACGAAGAGATGAAAAAAAATTAAAATATACACACACCTATCATTCACGTGGGACACAAGATGACAGGTAATAACTTCTTTTTTTGTCTGACATGGGGACTTTGATTGGACCTTCTCCCTTTTTCTTCCTTTCACACATTTATTTATATTAAAATATTAGTAAGATTATAATATTCATATCATATATACACACATATACAGATAGTGATATAAAACTTATACACATGCATATGAAAAATAATGTTTGACGCTTATATATATAAAAATATTGGACTAAGATTATTGAATGTTTTAATAAATATAAGTTGAAACTCAAAAGGACCATTAGACTAAAGCTTTTGCTTCTGCCAAAAATTCATGCGTTCTTGCCCATTGTTTTCACTTTTTTTTTTTAAATTTTGGCTTTGTTTGAGATTTGACCATCATAGTTCCTCTTTGGGTTTTGGTAGCTCTTTGTTTCTTACGGGAAACTGACACTACTTACGAGTTTTTTTTAAAATTACTAAAAACCTTACACCTATACTGATGTAGAGGTCTTTTTGGTTGTTTTTTTTTTATTTTTTGCACAAAGAACACTTATACCATATAGTAGACTAGTACTAAGTATCTAACACCTACACAAATAAACTCGTTCATACATACAAATATATAGTTAAAAACTAATACATTTCATATCTATGATAAAAAGTATTACTTATAAGTAAAATGTAATTCTTTTTTTTCAAATATCTTTATTCACATAACTTAAAATTTAAAACACTAAACTAATTCAATACCTTACAATATGGTTCTTGATTTAAATATAAATCAGAAAATATACCCATGCCAACATATGAATTTCATTACTAAATGGTTAACTGTCACGACCCAAATTCTCCCTCCATGAATTTGTCGTGACGACACCTAGTCTCTACGATTAGGTAAGCCTAAAACTTTGCGAAATAAAATAAAAACATGAAAATTAACAACTAAAAGTAGCAGATATTTTAAATAAGAAATTGAGATGCCGCTCGACATATACAATAATCAACTCTCGAAATATACATAGCACTCCCAAGACCCGGAACGCCGTAAGTCACAAGCTTCTACGAAGTTCTAACTGTTCTATACATCTGTGTCTATAGAAATAAGAGAAGAATTAACATATGGGGATAGAAGGGGACTCCGAGGATATGCGGACACGGGCAGATGTACCTTGAAGTCTTCCGAACAGCAGCGACTGCAACTAAAAACGAAGCTGGTAGGAGGAACCTGGACCTACACACGAAAAACATGTGCGGAAAAGGGCATGAGTATACCACAACGGTACCCAGTAAGTGCCAAGCCTGACCTCGGTCGAGTAGTGACGAGGTCAGGTCAGGGCCCTACTGGTATATATATAATAAAAACAAGGCAGAGTGAAATATCGTAGTGAAATAAAGACCAAAATTTAAGAAAAATGAAATCATAGAAAGGTAATAGCTCAGTACACAGAGATAACAACAGGGAATCTCCCGAGATACCGTCTCGTATTCCCAAACGTAAATGTGTAGGGGGATCTACCGGAATACCGTTTCGCAGTCCCAAAGTAAACATGCAAGACATGGGGATCTCCCGGAATACCGTTCCGTAATCCCAAAGTAAATTTGCAAGACAGGAGGATCTCCTGGAATACCGTTCCATAGTCCCAAAAGTAAATACACAGCTGGAACAATAGAATTTAACAGCTACAACACGAAATCCTACAATTTATACTAAGTACAAATCAAGGTGTAACGACCCGGTCGGTCGTTCTGAGAGTTATAGCCTCTTTTCTCCCATTTCTGCTTCCTTAGGTATTATTCATCTATATTGTATGGTATCGAGTTGGTTGTTCAGGTTTGGATTGGATTTGGAGTGAAATGAGACACTTAGTTTCTTATTAGGAAGCTTAAGTTTGAAAAGTCAACCGGATGTTGACTTATGAGTAAACAAACTCGGATTTGGATTTTTATAGTTCGGTTAGATCAATTAGGTAATTTTAGACTTAGGAGTGCGTCCGGAATGTAATTTAGAGGTCAGTGGTAGAATTAGGCTTGAATTGGCGAAAGTTGGAAATTTAGCAATTTTGGTCGGTAGTGGAAAATCAGGTATCGGGGCTGGAATGGAATTTCAGAAGTTGGAGTAGGTTTGTGGTGTCCTTTGTGATGTGTGTGCAAAATTAGAGGTTATTCAGACGTGGTTTGGTCGGGTTCGGTGTCGTTGGCGAATTTTGGAAGTTTAGAAGTTCTTAGTCTTGAATTTGAGGTTAATTTGGTGTTTTGGTGTTGTTTTGAGTGTTCTGAGGGTTCGAATAAGTTCGTATATTGGTATAGGACTATTTGGTATCAGAGCTTAGGTTACATAGGTATCACGAGTCATGGGCGGGTTAGTAGAGTCTTGCGGATCGGTATGGAGACGTCTGTACTTATCTTCGAGAGGCTGCAGAACCATTAGGAAAATTTCACATTCATGGATTCTTGTCATGCATTATGTTTATTCTGGTAACTAAACATATTTTATTTCATTCTCTCACATATAGTGAGGACTCGTGCTACCGGTCATGAGGGACAACCACCAGTACCACCAGCTCGGGCTACGAGAGGCCGAGGCCGCGGTAGAGGCCGTGGTAGAGGCAGAGACATCGCCAGCGCAGCAGCTGGGGCAGCACATATAGATCCCCCAGTTGTCCCCGCTCAGGACCAGGTCCCCGTGGTAGATGTTCCGGCGGGACCAGCTTAGGCACCACCTGTGCGTATTGTGATTCCTGGCCTTCAGGAGGCCCTGGCCCAAATTCTATCAGTGTGTACGGGCCTTTCTCAGTCGGTCTCAGTTACTACGACCGCGGCCACTTCTCAGGTAGGGGGAGGCACCCAGACCCCCGCCGCCCGCACGCCGGAGCAGGTTGTTCAAAGACTTCAAACACCGGGGGCACCACCAACCGGTTGCAGCTGCTCAGGAGCATGTAGTTCTTGCTATGCCGGAGGATGATCAGCTTAGGTTGGAAAGGTTTGAGAGACTCCAGCCTCCACCCTTCAGTGGCTCAGAGAGAGAGGATGCCCAGGATTTCTTGGACAGGTGCTAGAGGATACTCCGCACAGCTGGCATTTTGGAGGCTTGTGGGGTGTCATTCACTACATTTCAATTTTCTAGGGTTGCACTCCGATGGTGGGAGACTTACGAGAGTCTTAGGCCTGCTGGCACAGCACCCCTCACTTGGCATCAGTTCTCCGTGGTATTTTCGGAGAAGTTTGTGCCTCAGTCCCACAGAGAGAAGCTGCGAAGACAATTTGAGCAGCTTCGCCAGGGTGATATGTCTGTGACGCAGTATGAGATGCGGTTCTCGGAGTTGGATCGACATGCTATTTGGTTGGTTCCCACGGACAGGGAGATGATCATGAGGTTCATTGATGGTCTCACTTTTCAGCTACGGTTTCTTATGACCCGAGAGAGGGTGTCTGGTGCTACCTTTGATGAGGTTGTCGACATAGCTCGATAGATTGATATGGTTCATGGTCAGGAGAGGGTTGAGAGGGAGGCCAAGAGGCTTCATGGACCAGGTGGATTCAGTGGTGCTCCTCATGGGGGATAGTTCCTGCACGGCAGAGGCCATCCATTCAGGCATGCCCCATCAGCTCGCCCATTTCACCGTGGTGCGTTATCTGGCGATGATTCTCACAGTCATCAATAGGGTCAGTCATTATTCAGTGCACTGCCAGCGCAGGTTTCTCATCATGCCCTGTCCACTCAGGTATCACCGGGTAGTTCTTTTGGACATCAGGAGCAGCAGTTTCATTAGAGGAGGGGTTGTTTCGAGTGCGGGGATTTTGGTCACATTATGAGAGATTGCCCTAGGCTATTGGGTGGGGCTCCACAGCGGAGTACTCGGCCGATAGCACCAACACCAGTTCCTCCACCACCCGCCCATCTAGCTAGGGGTAGGCCTCAGCCAGCGAGGGGCGAAGCCCAGTTAGCTAGGGGTCGCCAGAGAGGGGGAGGCAGATCAGGGGGTGGTCAGGCCCGTTTCTATGCCCTCTCAGCCAGACCAGACGCTATTGCTTCTGATGCTGTGATTACTGGTGTTGTCTCCATCTGTCACAAAGATGCCTCTGTATTATTTGACCCTGGTTCTACATATTCATATGTTTCATCATACTGCTCATTTTCTGGATATGCCCCATGAGTCATTGGTTTCACTTGTTCATGTATCTACTCTTGTGGGCAATACTATTGTTTTGGACCACGCGTATCGGTCATGTCTGGTGTCTATTCGGGGTTTGGATACCTGAGTGGATTTATTTTTGCTCAGCATGGTTGACTTCGATGTGATATTGGGCATGGATTTTTTATCTCCATGTCATGTTGTTCTAGACTGTCACGCCAAGACCGTGAACTTAGCGATGCCGGGATTTCTGAGGGTAGAGTGGAGTGGTTCTATAGACTATGTACCGAGTAGGGTGATTTTATATTTGAAGGCTATGCTTATAGTTGAGAAGGGTTGTCTCTCTTAATTGTCTTTTGTGAGAGATGTTAGTATAGAGACTCCTGCCATTGATTCGGTTCTGGTGGTATGTGACTTTCCGGATGTGTTTCCTGCAGACATGTCGGGCATGCCGTCTGACAGGGATATTGACTTTGGTATTGATTTGGTGAGGGGAACTCATCCCATTTGTATCCCGCCATATAGTATGGCACCAGCAGAGTTGAAGGAATTGAAAGAACAGCTTCAGGAACTCCTTGACAAGGGGTTTATTCGGCATAGTGTGTCACCTTGGGGTGCATCGGTTCTATTTGTAAAGAAGAAGGATGGTTCCATGAGAATGTGTATTGACTACAGGCAGTTGAACAAGGTCACAGTCAAGAACAAGTATACTTTGCCTCGTACTGATGATTTATTTGACCAGCTTCAGGGAGCGAGGGTGTTCTCCAAGATTGATTTGAGGTCCGGGTATCACCAGCTAAAGATTCGGGATTTTGGATATTATTAAGATAGCTTTCAGGACCCGTTATGGCCATTATGAGTTCTTGGTGATGTCTTTTGGGATGACCAATGCCCCAGCAGCGTTCATGTATTTGATGAACAGTGTATTCCAGTCGTATTTGGACTCTTTCATTATTGTGTTCATTGATGACATCCTGGTGTACTCTCGTAGCCAGGAGGAGCATGCACAACATTTGAGGATTGTACTACAGAGGTTGAGGGAGGAGAATCTTTATGCAAAGTTCTCCAAGTGTGAGTTTTGGCTCAATTCAGTAGCATTCTTGGGGCACGTGGTGTTTAGTGAGGGTATTCAGGTGGATTCGAAGAAGATAGAGGCGGTGCAGAGTTGTCCTAGAGCGTCCTCAGTGAAAGAGATTAGGATCTTCCTTGGTTTGGCGGGTTATTATCGTCGCTTTGTGGAGGGATTTTCATCTATTTCTTTGCCCTTGACCAAATTGACCCAGAAGGGCGCTCCATTCAGGTGGTCGGACAAGTATGAGGAGAGCTTTCAAAAGCACAAGACTTCTTTGACCACAGACCCAGTGTTAGTTCTGCCATCAGCTTCAGGTTCTTATACTATGTATTGGGATGCCTCGAAAGTAGGCATTAGTTGTGTTTTGATGCAAGAGGGTAGGGTGATTGCATATGCCTCGCGTCAGTTGAAGACCCATGAGTAGAATCATCTGGTGCATGATCTTGAGTTAGCATCCATTGTTCACGCCTTGAAAATTTGGCGTCATTATTTGTATGGGGTTCATTGTGAGATTTATACTGATCGCCAGAGTCTGCAGCATCTGTTCAAGCAGAAGGATCTTAATTTGCGTCAGCGGAGATGGTTGGAGATTCTTAAGGACTATGATATCACTATTCTATACCATTCCGGGAAGGCCAATATGGTGGTCGATGCTTTGAGTCGTCGGGCAGAGAGTTTGGGGAGTTTAGCTTATATTTCGGCAGTAGAGAGACCTTTAGCATTGGATGTTCAGGCCTTAGCAGGACAGCTTGTGAGATTTGATATTTCAGAGCCTAGTCGAGTATTGGCTTGCGTAGTCTCCAGGTCTTCTCTTATGACCGTATCAAGGAGCGTCAGTATGATGACCCGCACTTGCTCGTTCTTCAGGACAAGGTCCGGCGAGGCAATGTTAGGGATGTGACTATTGGTGATGACGATGTGTTGAGGATGCAGGATCGGTTATGTGTGCCTCATGTGGATGGGCTTCCGAGTTGATTCTGGAATAGGCCCACAGCTCGCAGTATTCCATCCATCCGAGTGCCGCAAAGATGTACCAGGATTTGAGACAGCACTATTGGCGGAGGCGAATGAAAAAGGATATTGTTGGGTTTGTGTCTCGGTGTCTCAACTGTCAGTAGGTTAAGTATGAGCATCAGAGACCAGGTGGCTTGCTGCAGAGATTAGATATTCCAGAGAGGAAGTGAGAGCGGATCACAATGGACTTTGTAGTTGGGCTCTCGCGGACTTCGAGGAAGTTCGATGCTATTTGGGTTATTGTGGATCGGCTGACCAAGTCTGCGCACTTCATTCATATTGGTACTACTTACACTTTAGAGCGGTTGGCTGAGATTTATATTCGAGAGGTTGTTCGCTTGCATGGTATCCCAGTTTCCATCATTTCTGATAGAGGTACTCAGTTCACATCACAGTTTTGGAGGGTTGTGTAGCGAGGGTTGGGTACTCAGGTTGAGTTGAGCACAACTTTTCACCCTCAGACGGACGGGCTGTCTGAGCGCACTATTCATATACTAGAGGACATGTTGTGCGCTTGTGTTATTGACTTTGGGTGTTCATGGGGCCAAGTTCTGCCACTCGTGGAGTTTGCATATAATAACAGTTATCAATCGAGTATCCAGATGGCTCCGTACGAGGCTTTATATAGGATGAGGTGTAGATCTCCGGTTGGATGGTTTGAGCCGGGTGAGGCTAGGCTCTTGGGTGTAGATTTAGTCTAAGATGCATTAGATAAGGTGAAGTTGATTCAGGAGCAGCTTCGCACGGTGCAGTCTAGGCAGAAGAGCTATGCGGATAGGAAGGTCCGAGATGTGTCTTTTATGGTTGGGGAGAAGGTCTTGCTGAAGGTATCGCCCATGAAGGGTGTTATGAGGTTTAGGAAAAGGGTCAAGTTGATCCCCCGGTTCATTGGGCCTTTCGAGGTGCTTCAGAGGGTAGGGGAGGTGGTTTATAAGCTTACCTTGCCACCCAATTTGTCAGTATGCATCCGGTATTCCATCTTTCCATGATTTAGAAGTATGTTGGCGATTCGTCCCATGTTTTGGACTTCAGCACGGTTCAGTTGGAGGGTGATATGACTTATGATGTGGAGTCGGTGGCTATTTTGGACCGCAGGTGCGGAAGTTGGGCGAGTAAGTGGAATCCGTATGTGCGACCTTTGGACCGCAGATGCTGTGACGACCCGGCCGGTCATTTTGAGAGTTAGATCCCCGATTCCCTAATAATTTTTTTCCCCGCGTTAGTTTCTGCTATTGGGACTTGCCGGAGTGATTAGCTATGAAATTCGGAGAGCTTTGGGACACTTAGTCCCTAATTAGGAGTTTAAGCCTTAGAAATCGGACCGTTGTTAGAGATGCATGGAGACGGGTCAGGAATGGAATTTCGTCGACTCCGTTAGCTCCGTCGGATGACTTGGGGTAAGGAGCGCATCCAAAATATGTTTTCAAGGTCTGTAGTAGATTTAGGCTTGAATTGGCGAAAGTTAAATTTTCGGCGATTTCGGCCGATAGGTGAAATTTTGATATCGGACTCAGAATGGAATTTCGGGAGTAGTTGTAGGTTCGTGGTGTCATTCGTGACCTGTGTGTCAAATTTGAGGTCATTCGGACTAGATTTGACGTGTTTCAGCGTCGTTTGTGAATTTCGAAAATTTGTTAAGTTCTTAGACTTGAATTTATGTTTAATTCTTGTTTTTGTTGTTATGTGATGTGGTTTGAAGGCTCGACTAAGTTCGAATGAGGTTATAAGACTGATTGGTAGTTTTGGTCGAGGTCCTGGGGGCCTCAGGTGTATTTCGGATGCTCAAGGGGAAGAAATGAGACTTAGGAAAAAATCTGATGTAGGTTGTTCTGGTGTTTTCGCACCTGCGGATGTTGGACCAGAGGTGCGGTCCCGCAGAAGCTAAGAAGAGGTCGCAGGGGCGGTCTGGGGCGTGAGGGCCAGTGGCCGCAGATGCGGCTGGAGAACCGCGGAAGCGGAACCGCATCTGCGGAGAGAGGAGCGCATGTACGGGTCCTGGTGAGTTAATGAAAATCCGCAGGTGCGGATGCCCAGCCGCAGAAGTGGGGCATCAAGTGAGGTGGTCCCCTCGCAGAAGCAGAAATCGCTAGTCAGAAATAGGAAAAATCGAGGGTTTGAGTTCATAACTTCTAAAATCAATTTGGAGCTCGGGAATTTATGATTTTGTGAGGATTTCAAAGAGGAGATCAATAGGTAACGATTCCTAATCCTATTTTATTTGTATTTTATCAATCTATAGTGAGTTCTTCAATCTAATTAAGGAAAATTATGGGAAAATGTTTGAAAAATGAGAGAAAGGTCTCCCAATTGAGAATCCGGGTTTTGAGTGAGATTTTGACGTCGGATTTTGGTGATTTTTGGTTGATTGTACTCGTGAGCGAATGGGTGTTCGGAATTTGTGACATTCACTCGATTCCGAGTCGTGGGCCCAGGAGACATTTTGGGCAATTTCCTTAATTTCGCGCTTTAGCTTAGAATTTATTTGATAAACTAGTTGCTTGTAGTGTTATTTATGTTATGTAACTTATTTGAATAGATTCGGTCCATTCGGAGTTTGGTACTCGTGGCAAGAGCGTGATTTCGAGTTGATTTGAGCAGTCGAGGTAAGTGGCTTGTCTAACCTTGTGTTGGGGACTTCCCCCTTAGGATATTTGATACTAATTGTTGTGTGGGCTCCGTGTACGTACACGGGCCGTTATTGCAAAAATCTCATTGTTCCCTTCCTAAAACATAAATTATTTGCTCTTCTATGAACTTGCTCAAATATGATATATATTGTTTAGCTTAGATGATGAAAGCATGCTTACGTGTTTAAATGCCTACTTGATCTTGTGTGCGCCATGCTTAGTTAAGCCCTTATTCTGCTTATCTGTGATTAGTATAAACTGTGTAAATTCAATTTTATGCTTGTCATTCATCCTGCATAGCATATTTAAATTGGTACTACGGACGTATTCCGGGAGATCCCCCTGTACTGCATATTTATTTTGGGACTACGGACATATTCTAGGAGATCCCTATGTACTGCATATTTATTTTAGGACTACGTATTCCGGGAAGTCCCCCTGTACTGCATATTTATTTTTGGACTACGGACGTATTTTGGGAGATCCCCTTGTATTGCATATTTATTTTGGGACTACGGACGTATTTCGGGAGATCCCCATGTACTGCATAATCATTTGGAACTACGGGACGGTATCCCGGGAGATTCCACTTTGTAATATATATTGTGTTGAGTCGAGGACTCTTTTTACCATAAAACTTTATATTATTTTCTTAAACTGCTTGTTGTAGACATTACCTATCTTTTGTGTTGTTTTAATTGACTTATTTAGAAATCTGGTAGAGCCTTAACCTGACCTTGTCACTACTTGACTGGGGTTAGGCTTGGCACTTACTGGGTACCAAATGTGGTGTACTCATGCCATTTCTTGCACATGTTTGCGTGTGCAGATCCAGGTACAAGCTATCAGCCTCGTGGTTAGTCGTTGATGCTAATTCTAGAAGACTGCAAGGTATTTCTTCCGCGTCCGCAGAATCCTCCGATTCCCCTTCCATTCCATCTTGTAGAGACTTTTGCTTATGTACTTTCCATTTTTTGTTAGAGCTACAGTAGTGCTAGCAGCTTGTGACTGTCTATGACATTCCGGGTCTTGGGGAGTTATATTTTGTATGAGTCGAGCGGCCAGTATGTTAATTATATCATTGCCCTTATCCCCTTTTATTTCTTGTGTTTTATTTCAATTTTTCCTCTTTATAGTAGGTTTACCTAGTCATAGAGTCTAGGTGCCGTCACGACACCTTCGGGGAGTAAATCGGGTCGTGACATATACGGTGGCACAGGTGCGAGTTTGGTGGTCGTAGATGCGAGATGCCTGGGTAGAAGGTATAAAAGCCATACTTCGCGAATTTTAGCCCATTCTTCACCATTGTCAACCGGTTTTTGAGCTTTGGGCAGTGATTTTCAAGGGGGAATCAAGAGACATCAGTGAGGTAAGTTTCTTGGGCCCTATTACTTGTGTTTATGATGATTTTCCATTGTTTAATCATGTAATTAGTGGGAATTTGGGGTGAAGTTAAAGGAGTTAGTGCTTGAGTTTTGGAGAGTTTGAGGTGAGTGTTTGAGGGACCAAACGGAGTCGGATTTTGATGAATTTGATATGGTTAGACTCGGGAGTGAACGAGCTTTCTAATTTTGCATTTTTGTTAGGTTTCGAGATATGGGCCCGGTGGCCGGGTTTTAGCAAATTTCAGATTTTTGGCCTAATTTTGTAGTTTTTCTTGTGGAATTCGTTTGTTTAGCTTATGTTGATAGTATTGTTCTGGTTTTGGATAGATTTTGATAGTTTGGAGACCGAATCGAGGGGCGAGGACATCCCGGAGTAGGATTTTACGTTGTTAAGGTAAGTAACAGTTTTAACTCTGAATTTGAGGGTATAAACCTGGAGAATTGATATCATGTGATTGTTTGGAGGTAACACACACGCTAGGTGACGGGCGTGTTGGTGTACGCCGTGAAGGATTGAGACTTGGTTCGTCCCGTGAGGCTATGAGGCCTAATAGCTTTTATTTGTATTTATGTTCTTCCATGTCTGATAGAACTTGACTGCCTTCACGTTAGAGATCATGCTTAGGCTTTATTCATGCTCATATTAGTTTTACTCGATCATAGAAGTCTTTTACATGTCTACCTCAATCTCTATTATCTTGCTGATACACTGTAATACTTGATTTGGACTGCTTTCCTTTATTTGTTGAAAATTGTGAGGCTAGAGAGGTACATGATTGAGTGAGGTCGAGGGCCTGCTGTGAGATATTGTAGTATAGCATGTGAGTTGTCCGTTTAGATCCAGATTGTACTATAGCATGTGAGTTGTTCGTGCAGATCCAAATATGATATGATAGCACGTGAGTTGTATGTGCAGCACGTGAGTGGTCCGTGCGGATTAGCGCTTGGGCTGTAGGAGCCCCTCCAGAGTCTGGACACCCCCAGTGAGCTATTGAGTGTGTGTATTGAGGGATGAGGGATTGAGTGACATTACTGTGAGGTGTCATCTATTTTTGCTATTGCTGCATTTATCTGCTAATTTCCTTGTAGAATTTTGCTGATTCATGAAATTTACCTTTTACTACTGTCTATTCTTAACTGCGAAAAGTAATAATTGAATTGTTCTGCTTAGCTCGTCACTAATACTCAGTTCTTTAGTTATTTCTATTACTTGCTGAGTTGTTTGTGCTCATACTATACCCTGCACTTCATATGCAGATCTAGGTGTGTTTGAGCGCGGCGATTGTTGAGTCCAGACCGGCTTATCTTCGGAGACTGCAAGGTAGTTGCTAGCATTCGCAGTACCTTGTTACTCCTTCTATATTCTATCCTTTTTTGGGTTGTATTGACAGTTAGACAGTTGATGTATTAGTTTACGGATTTAGACGCTCATGACTTAGTGACACCCTAATGTTTGGGGCTTGTGTTCCGCATTTTTATATTTATTTTTAGAGTTTACCTTGATTTATGAGAAATTCAAATATTGAAAGTGTCTTTATTAAATTCTTATAATCAAATTAGTAATAATATTTTGGGAAATAGGCTTGCCTTGTACCACGATAGGCGTCATCACGACATGGTTTAGATTTGGGTCGTGAAGGAAAAAGCAGGAAATTCACTAAACATATTGCACAGAGTTCAGATAAACAATTAAGGCAAGTAGACATGATATTCTAGTGTAACATGATACAACACATGCTGATATGACTCAAATAGGAAGGAAACGGGTTATTACTTAGCAGAAATCGGTTTTCCCAATAATTATCCCGTGTACGTACTCGTCGCCTCACGTACACAGTACCCACATTTCAAAATAGTACCAAGTACGACTCTGAATGGCCCAAATCTATCCAAAATAAATTACATATCATAAATATAACTAAAAGGAACTAATCTAGCTAATGAAATCAAAGCTAAAGCAAGAAATTGGAAAATCACCCTAAAATGCCTCCCTCGGCCCACGTCTCGGAATCGGGTAAAAGTCACAAAATATGAACACCCATTCACTCACGAGTTCAATCGTACCAAAATTACTCAAATTCGACACCAAAATCTCGATCAAAATCCCAAAATTCGGCCTAAGAAGTTTTCTCAAATTTTCCCTAATTTTCCACCCCAAATCACTAATTTAATGATGAAATTAAAGACATAATCATGAGAATTAACCAAAACTAGGTAAGAATCACTTACCTTAAACACCCACGTGAAAATCCCTCCACAAATCGCCTAGTTCCGAGCTCTCAAGTCCAAATGGTGAAAAATGACATAAACCTCGATTTTGAACTTTTAAATCTGCCCATGTGTTCCCTTCTTCGTGAACGCAACCACTCTCTCGCGTTCGCGTATAACAAAATTCCGCTGACCCCTCTACTGAACCTTTACTTAATCAATGTTCTTTGACCTTAGCTTTCTGACCTACATGTCCAAAATAGCCACTGGCTCCTCAACATAAGATAGATCCTTGTCCAACTGGAATGGGCTGAAATCTAATACATGAGTTGGATCACCGGAGATACTTCCGGAGCATAGAAACGTGGAATACCGAATGAACTCCTGCTAGGCTGGGAGGTAAGGCAATCTCATAAGCAACCTCCCCAACATGCCGCAACACCTCAAAAGGACCAATGTACCTTGGGCTCAGCTTGCCCTTCTTTCTGAACCTCATAACGCCCTTCAAAGGTGATACCCAGAGCAAGACCCGCTCTCCAACCATGAATGCTACATCACGAACATTTTGATCCGCATAACTGGACTGGGCTGTGCGAAGTCGATCCTGAATCACCTTCACCTTATCCAGGGCATCTTGGACCAAGTCTGTACCCAATAATCGGGCCTCGCCCGGCTCGAACCAACCCACTGGGGACGGACACCCCCTACCATATAGAGCCTCATATGGTTCCATTTGGATGCTCGACTGATAATTTTTGTTGTAGGCAAACTCTGCAAGTGGCAAGAACTGATCCCATGACCCTCTAAACTCCATCACACACGCAGGGAGCATATCCTCTAATATCTTAATAGTGAGCTCGAACTGTCCGTCAGTTTGAGGGTGAAATGTTGTGATCAGCTCCACTCGAGTACCCAACTCATGTTGTACGACCCTCCATAATTGTGATGTAAATTGCGTACCTCGGATACCGGTACACCGTGAAGCCTGACAATCTCGTGGATGTAAATCGAATCAAACCTCCGCTGAGTCCATGGGAGTCCAACAAAGAAATCCATAGCGATCCGCTCCCATTTCCACTCCAGAATTTCTAACTTTGAAGCAACCCACCCGGCCGCTGATGCTCATACTTCATCTGCTATTAATTTAGGCACCGCGCCACATACTCCACTATGTACTTCATCCTCCTCCACTAGTAATGCTGCCTCAAGTCCTGCTACACCTTCACGGCACCCGGATGAATAGAGTACCACGAGCTATGAGCCTCCTGAAAAATCAACTCACGCAAACCATCTACATTAGGCACACATAGCCTGCCATGCATCCTCAATGCGCCATCATCCTCAATAGTGACCTCCTTGGCATCACCGTGCTGGACCTGTCCTTAAGGACAAGTAGGTGGGGGTCATCATACTGACGCTCCCTGATACGATCATAAGGAGAAGACCGAGAGCCACACAAGCCAACACTAGACTCAGCTCAGAAATATACAATATCACAAACTGGATAGCTAAGGCCTGAACATATAATTCTAAGGGTCTCTTTGCTGTTGGAAGATCTGCTAAACTCTCCAAACTCTCCGCCCGGTGACTCAAAGCATCGGCCACCACATTGGCCTTCCCCGAGTGGTACAAAATGGTGATATCATAGTCCTTAAGTAGCTCCTACCACCTTCGCTGACGCAAGTTAATATCCTTTTGCTTAAACAAATGTTGCAAACTCTGATGATCGGTGTAAATCTCACAAGGAACACCGTACAAATAGTGCCTCCAAATCTTTAGGGCATGAACAATAGTTGCTAACTCAAGGTCATGGACTGATATTTCTTCTCATGCACCTTCAACTGTCTGGACGCATAGGCAATCACCCTACCATCCTACATCAACATCGTGCCAAGACCAATCCGGAACGCATCATAATATACAGTGTAGGACCCCGAACTTGTAGGCAATACCAATACTGGGGATGTAGTCAAAGCTGTCTTGAGCTTCTGAAAGCTCTCCTCACACTTCTCTGTGCACCAGAACGGAGCACCCTTCTAGGTCATCCTGGTTATAGGTGCTGCAATATATGAGAATTCCTCTACAAAACGACGGTAATACCTCACAAAATCAAGAAAACTATGAATCTCCGCAGTTGATGACGGTCTAGGAAAACTCTGCACCGCTTCCACCTTCTTAGGATCTACCTTGATCCCATCACTCGATACTACATGACCCAAAAATGCCATCGAGTCTAGCCAAAACTCACACTTCAAAAATTTTGCATGCAACTTCTTTTCTCTCAAGGTCTGGAGCACAGTCCTCAAGTGTTGCTCATGATCCTCCCGAGTCCGGGAGTACACCAGAATGTCGTCAATAAACACAATGAAGAAAGAGTCAAGATAAGGTTGGAACGCATTGTGCATCAAATGCATAAAAGATGTTGGGGCATTGGTCAGCCCAAAAGACATAATAAAAAATAGATAGTGACCATATCGGGTCCTGAAAGCAGTCTTCGGGATATCTAGCTCCCGAATCTTCAAATGATGATAGCCTGAACGTAGGTCAATCTTGGAAAACACTCTGGAACACTGTGACTGATCAAATAATTCATCAATACAAGGCAATGGATATATGTTCTTCACTGTAACTTTGTTCAGCTGGCGATAATCAATACACATACGCATGAAATCATCTTTTTTCTTCACAAACAAGACCGGAGCACCCCAAGGTGACACACTCGGCCGAATGTAGCCCTTATCAAGAAACTCCTACAACTGATCCTTCAACTCCTTCAACTCAGGAGGAGCCATATGGTATGGAGGAATATAGATGGGTTGAGTGCCCAGCAACAAATCAATGCCGAAATCAATATCTCTATCGGGCGGCATGCCCGTAAGATCAGCTGGAAACACATCTAGGAAGTCCCTCACTAGTGGAAATGACTCAACTATAGGGGTATCAATACTGACATCTCTTACATAAGCTAAATATGCGTCACACCCCTTCTCAACCATTCGTTGAGCATTAAGAAATGAAATAACTTTGTGGGGAGTATACTCTAAGGTACCCCTCCACTCTGATCGCGGTAAGACTGGCATAGCCAGCGTCACGGTCTTAGCATGACATTCAAGAATAGCATAATGGGGAGATAACCAGTCCATGCCCAAGATAACATCAAAATCTACCATGTTGAGTAATAATAAGTTGGCTGGTCTCAAAACCACTAAGAGCAATCAAACACGATCGATACACACGATCCACAACAACAGAATCTCCCACAAGGGTAGAGGTAGACACATAAACAGGGGAACTCAAAGAATCTCGAGATACGCCCAAATGTGGGTCAAAATAAGAGGACACATATGAATATGTAGAGTCTGGGTCAAATAACACCGATGCATCTCTACGACATACTGGAACAATACCTATAATGATAGAGTAGGAAGCAACTGCCTCTGTACCAGCCAAAAGAGTATAATACCTGGTCTGGCCTCCTCTTCTAAGGCGACCTCGACCTCCCTGACCTCCACCTTGAGCTGGCTGAGTAGGTGGGCTGTAGCTGGTGCTGGAATCATAGCTTGAGGACCCGGTGGAGCACTTTGTGGCTGAGAAGCCTGTGGAGGTTCACCCCTCCTAAGTCTGGGGCAATCCCTCACCATATAGCGAGTGTCCCCATAATCAAAATAACCCCTCGAGGGGCGTGGTTGCGGTGACTGACTCGGTCCAGGTCTACTGGACTGGCTGCTAATAGCACCCCGAGCAGGAGGCACCCCAGATACTGGCGGTGCGTAATAAGGCTCCTGGGGTCTAGAAGGGGTTGGAACACCACTGGCGGCTGGAAGAGCTGAATGAACGAGGTGACTCACATAACCCTTACCATGGCGAGCTGCTGGGGCACAAGCTCCAGAATAAGAACCAGTCTCTCGAGACCTCTTGGCCTCTCTCTCCTCTCTATCCCGGGAAAGCATGCCCTCCAATCTTCTGGCAATACTCACAACCTACTGATAAGATATATACATCTCTAAATCCTGGCCATATTGATCCGGATGCTTGGGTGGATCCCTAAATGAAGCGATGAACCCTCTCCCGTACTATGGTAACCAAGGCCGGTGCATGTCGGGCCAAATCACTAAAATGGACTGCATACTCTGACACAATCATAGAACCCTGGTGCAACTGCTCAAACTCCACACTCCATGCATCCCTGAGGGTTTGAGGGACATACTCTCTTAAAAACATATCCGAGAACTGAGTCCATGTAAGTGAGGTTGCCTCGTCCGGACTACTCAACTCATAAGCATGCCACCAGTGATAGGCTGCTCCTCTAATCTGGAAAGTGGTTAAAAAAACCCACTCGTCTCCGCTACACCCATAGTATGGAGAATACGATGACACTCCTCTAGAATACCCTGAGCATCATCTGTAGCTAATCCGCTGAAAGTAGGTGGGTGGTACTTCTTATACCTCTCAAGTCTAAGCTACTCTGCCTCAGAAGCGGCTGCCGTGGTCTTATGTTGAACCGGAGCTATCGGCTGCATAGTAATGAACTCTGGGCCTGATCAACCTGAACCCTCTGCTTAGGAGTACGGGTTGCGGGAGTCTGTGCCCCTCCCCCGGCCTGAGATGTGACGGGAGCTAGTGGGATCAATCCAGCCTGAGCTAAGGTGCTGAACATGCTCATGAACTGGGCTAGAGTCTCCTGGAGGGCTGGTGCAACAATAGAAACCTCCGGTGCTTGCCCTCCAGCTGGAGCTGCTGGGGGCTCCGATGTCGTAGCTCGCGCAAGTGCCCTGGCTGCAATGCGTGGCCATCCTCTACCCCAGCCCCGGCCTCTGGCGGCTCTAGTAGGGGGCGCGGATGCCTGGTCATCAGATCTCCCGGTACGGGTCCTCACCATCTGTGAGAAAGAATAGAATAGAGAATTTTAGAATTTGATGCCAATAACTCACACGACAAGGAATCAAAAGAAGTATGATTGTTCCTAATAGTTCCATAGCCTCTCAAAGATGAGTACAGACATCTCCGTACCGATCCGCGATACTCTAATAAACCAACTTGTGACTCACGACACCTATGAACCTAGAGCTCTGATACCAACTGGTCATGACCCAAATTCTCACTCCGTGAATTTGTCGTTACGGCACCTAGTCTCTACGACTAGGTAAGCCTAACACTTTGTGGAAATGAAATGAAAAACAGGAAAATTAACAACTAACAGTAGCAGATATTTTAAATAAGCAATTGAGATGCCGCTCGGCATATACAATAATCAACTCTCAAAATATACATAACACTCCCAAGAACCGAAACAACGAAGTCACAAGCTTCTACGAAGTTCTAATTGTTCTATACATCGGTGTCTATAGAAATAAGAGAAGAATTAACATAAGGGGATAGAGGGGGACTCCAAGGATCTGCGGGCGCAAGCAGTTGTACCTTGAAGTCTCCAGAACAACAACGACTGCAACTAAAAATGAAGTTGGTAGGAGGAACTTGGATCTGCACACAAAAAACATCTGCTGGAAAGGGCATGAGTACACCACAACGGTACCCAGTAAGTGTCAAGCCTAACCTCGGTCGAGTAGTGACGAGGTCAGGTCATGGCCCTACTGGTATATATATAATAAAAACAAGGCATAATGAAATGTCACAGTGAAATAAAGACCAAAATTTAAGAAGAATGAAATCATAGAAAGGTAACAGCTCAGTACACAGAGATAACAACATGGGACCTCCCGAGATACCATCTCGTAGTCCCAAACATAAATCTGCAGGGGGATTTCCCGGAATCCCGTTCGTAGTCCCAAAGTAAATATGCAAGACAGGGGGATCTCCCGGAATATCGTTCCATAGTCCCAAAGTAAATATGCAAGACAGGAAGATCTCCCGGAATACCATTTTGTAGTCCCAAAAGTAAATACACAGCTCAAACAACAGAATTTAATAACTACAACACGAAATCCAAAAATTTAGACTAAGTACAAGTCAAGAAAAAAGAAGGAAATTCACTAAACATGCTGCACGGAGTTCAGATAAACAATTAAGGCAAGTAGACATGCTATTCTAGTCTAACAGGATATCACACATACTGATATAACTCAAATAGGAAGGAACCAGATTATTACTTAGCAGAAATCGGGTTTTAACAACAATTAGCTTGTGCACTTACTCATCGCCTCACGTACATAGCGCTCACATATCAAAACAGTACCAAATCCTAAGGGGAGTTCTCCCACACAAGGTTAGGCAAGACACTTACCTCGAACCAAGCTCAATAAATCCGTAACAATGCTCTTTCCACCAATATCCAACTCCGAATGACCCAAATCTAGCCAAAATAAATTACATATCATGAATATAACTACAAGGAATTAATCTAGTTAATGAAATCAAAACTAAAGCAAGAAATTGGAAAATCGCCCTAAAAATCCTCCATGGGCCCACGTCACAGAATCGGGTAAAAGTCACAAAATATGAACACCAATTCACTCACAAGTTCACTCGTACCAAAATTACTCAAATCCGAAACCAAAATCTCGATCAAAATCCCCAAATTTGTCCTAAGAACTTTTCTCAAATTTTCCCCAATTTTCCAGCCCAAATCACTAATTTAATGATGAAGTTAAAGACATAATCATGGGAATTAACCAAAACTAGGTAAGAATCACTTACCCCAAAACACCCACGTGAAAATCCCTCCAAAAATCGCCTAGTTCCGAGCTCTCAAGTCCAAACGGTGAAAAATGACATAAACCCTTGATTTTGAAGTTTTAAATCTGCCCCGGTATTCCCTTCTTCGCGAACGTGGCCACTCTCTTGCGTTCGTGTATAAAAAAATTCCACTGGCCAAATTTTCTCCTTTGCGAATGCGAGGGACCTCTCACGAACATGTACCTTTCACTTCCTAGTCCTTCACGAATGCAATACCCACTATGCGAATGCGTAGACCAAATGGCTGGGGTCCCAAGCTGCCTCACTTTCTCTACGCGAACGCATTCCACTCTTCGTGTTCGCTATGCTTCCACTGGCCATACCTTCACGAACGTGGTCTCCTTTGCGAGAACACGAAGAAAAAACTTGAGCTGGCCTCCCAGATTCCCTACGCGATCGCGAGACCTCTCTCGGGAACGCGATGAAGAAGTGTCTGCAACAAAAACACCAGAAATCTGCTATCTTTTCTTAAGTTCAAAAGGTCCGTTAACCATCCGAAATTAACCCGAGACCCTCGAGACCTCAACCAAACATACCAACAAGTCCGAAAACACTATACGAACTTAGTCGAGCCCTCAAACCACATCAAACAGCACTAAAATCATGAATCATCCTCCGATTCAAACCTTAAGAACTTGAAACTTCCATATTGGACAACCGATGTCGATACCTATCAAACTACGTTCGATTGACCCCAAATTTTGCGCAAAAGTCATAGTCAACCTTACAAACCTACTCCAACTTCCATAATCGGAATACGACCTCGAGATCAAAAATTTCAATACCGGTCAAAACCTCCAAAACTTCGACTTTCGCCATTCCAAGCCTAAATGAGCTACAGACCTCCAAAACACAATCCAGACACGCCCCTAAGTCCAAAATCACCTAACGGAGCTAACAGATTTGACAGAACTCAATTCCGGAGTCGTCTTCACATAGTTCTGACTATAGTCCAAATCCTAAGGCTTAAACCTCCGTTTAGGGACTAAGTGTCCCAAAATACTCCAAAAACCAAAACGAAACCTCCCAACAAGTAACCATAGCAGAAATAGATATGGGAAAAGAAGTTAATAGGGGATCGGGACTATAACTGTCAAAACGACCGCTCGGGTCGTTACATTAACCAACTAGTTACTTAGGCATGCCGATCACAATGGAGTTGCTCCTGTGTAGGTGATTCTGTTTTTGTAGAGGCCTTCATGAGATGTTTCGATTGTACAATAACCTGGATATTAACCAGATCAGTTGATTAAGCATTTAACTATTTAAATCTATGTTGGACTTATGAGGCTCCATTGCTTCTACCTCAATGACTACGGGTGAGGAACCATAGTTTTGAGTTTAACGTCGTCAGTTCGACTTATTAACTGTAGACTTCATCAATCTATCAAAGTGACAGCTGGTTGTTGCTCAAAATGCCCTCCAAAATATAATTTTAACATGTGACCATTTACCTTAAATTTTCCTCCTCCATTGATTTGTTGAATTTCAATTACTTCGTATGGAGTAACATCTGTAACATAATTTTCCTGGAAATAGCCTGAGTCTACTATTGTATAGAAGTACCTGATCTCCAATTTTGAAAAAAAAATTATCGGATTAAATTGTCATGCCATTTTTTTGTTTTTTCTTTAAAAATTTTGGCATTTTCATAAGCTTTTAATCTAAATTCTTCCAATTCATTCACCTGAGAAAATCTTTTTTTACCAGCAGAGGTTAATTCAAAGTTCAATGCTTTCAACGGTAAAAAAGATGTGTTCTAATTCAACTGGAAGATGATAAGCTTTTCCAAAGACTAATCGATATGGAGACGTGCCAATTGGCGTTTTAAACGCCGTTCAATATGCCCATAATGAGTCATCTAATTTTGAAGCACAATCTTTTCTAGAGGTTCCAACCGTTTTTTCAGGTATTCTTTTTAATTCGCGGTTAGAAACCTCAACCTACCCTTGTGTTTGAGCATGGTATGGTGTTTCTGTTTTGTGAGTCACACCATATTTTGACAACAATGTTGAAAATTGTCTATTCATGAAATGAGACTCTTGGTCGCTAATGATGACTCGTGGTGTACACCTGGTAAAAATATTTTTCTTGAGAAAACTGCACACAGTTTGAGCATCATTTTTCCTTGTTTGGATTGCTTCAACCCATCTTGAAACATAATCCACAACCACAAGGATATATTCAAAAGAATGAGATAAAGGAAAAAGACCCATGAAATTTATTCCACATACATCAAATATTTCACACACATGTATTGATTGCAATGACATCTCATCTCTTTTAGTGATATTACATGTTCTTTGACACCTGTCATGTTGTGCAACATAGGCACGAGCATCCTTAAAATTTGTTGACCAGAAAAATCCAATCCCCAGAACTTTAAAGGCAATTTGATTTGCTGCATAATGTCCTCCAGCTGCTCCGTCGTTGCAATGATACAAAATTTTGGTCATTTCTTCTTCTGGTATATACCTTATGATAATATTATCTACACAAATATTTGAACAAGTAAGGGTCATTCAACAAATAATATTTAGCATCAGATATCAATTTTTTCCTCGGTTGGTAAGTGAGATTTTGGGGTGTCCATTTTCCAACCAAGTAATTTGCAATGTATGCAAACCAGGGTGGTTGAGTCATAACTGAGTTGATAGAAAAAATATGTTCATCAGGAAACTCATCGTTTATATCACATAACTCAAGTGGATGGTTCTCTAATCTAGACAAATGGTCAGCTACATGATTCTCTGTTCCCTTTTTATCTTTTATCTCGAGCTCAAATTCTTGGAGAAGTAAAATCCATCTTAACAGTCTAGGTCGGGCATCTTTTTTTGCTAAGAGGTATTTTAGAGCCGCATGATCAGTAAAAATAGTAACCTTGGTTCCTATCAGATAGGAACAAAACTTATCAAATGCAAATACCATTATTAGTAATTCCTTTTCAGTGGTGGCATAATTTAGTTTAGCCTCACTCATTGTCTAGCTGCAATAGTAAATTGGACGAAAAATCTTATCTTTTCTCTGTCCTAAAATAACTCCAACTGTTGTATCACTAGCATCACACATGACCTCAAAAGGTTGGTTCCAATCAGGGGACACAACTACAGCGGCAGTTGATAGTTTTTCCTTAAGGGTGTCAAAGGTTTTCATACAATAGCCTGAAAATTCAAACTTAACATCTTTCATCAAAAGGTTAGTAAGAGGTTTTGAAATCTTTGAAACATCCTTTATGAACTGTTTGTAAAAACCTGCATGACATAGAAAGCTTCTAATGCCTTTAACAGTTGTGGGAGGAGGTAATCCTGCTATAAGATCAACTTTAGCCTTATCAATTTCTATCCCTTTAGCAGTGATTTTATCTCCTAAAACAATTCCCTCAGTAACCATTACATTTTTCCAATTAATAATTAAGCTTGTCTCTTCACATCTCTTAAGAACTAAGGTTAAGTGGTGAAGACAATCCTCAAAAACCTTTGCTGACATGCAACGCTGAAATGTTGCAGGGACGTTGCACAAACCAAATGGCATTCTCCTATAGGAATATATTCCATGAGGACATGTGAAAGTTGTCTTATCTTGATCTTCTGGTGCGATTGATATTTGGTTATACCTTGAATAGCCATCATGAAAACAGTAAAAACCATATCCTGCAATTCTTTCCAATATTTGATCAATAAGTGACAAAGGAAAGTGACCTTTTCTAGTGGCGTCGCTGAGACATCTATAATCTATACAAACTCTCCATCATGTGAAGGTCCTGGTAGGTATTAGTTCATTATTTTTATTTTTTATCACTGTCATACTTCCTTTTTTGGCACTACCTGAACAAGACTTGCCCAAGGGCTGTCTGAAATAGGGTAAATAATGCATGCAGCTAAAAGCTTTACAATCTCCTTTTTTTACCACTTCCTGCATTGCTGGATTCAATCTCCTTTTGGGTTGGACTATCGATTTGTAGCTATCCTCCATGAGGATTCTGTGCGCACAAATTGCTGGATTAATCCCTTTGATATCTTCTATAGTCCATCCCAAGGATCCTTTGTGTGCTTTCAATACTTCAATCAATCTTTCTTCTTGTTTTGTAATTAGAGAAGATGAAATAATTAATGAAAATAACTCGTGCTCAAGATACACATATTTCAAATGAGAAGGGAGAGTTTTTAGTTCAATTTTTGGTTGAACTTCTTCTAATTGCATGCCTCCTTACTCATAATCCTTTTCCAATAATTTTGCTTCACTTCTGATAGCACGATCTTCATCTTGTGTGGTGCCAGATTTGGCCAAACATCTTTCCATTGAGTCAGAAGTTAATTGATCATCTTTGAATTCATCTACAAGATTATTAATCATGTCAATTGAAAATCATGAAGTTGATGTATCATCTTCTGAGAATCTTAGTATCTTTTGCATATCAAAATAACTCTTTCTTCGTCAACTCCTAAAATTAGTTGTCCTTGATGGACATTTATGATTCCCTACCTGTTGCAAGAAATGGTCTACCCAAAATAATTGGTTCATCGGGACACTCCTTCATTTCAAGTACTATCAAATCTACAGGAAAAATAAATTTATCTACTCTTACAAGCATATTTTCAATTATTCCCTTGGGTCTCTTAGTACTTTGATCAGCAAATTGAAGTGAAACACCTGTGTCTTTCATTTCACCAAGATCTAATTTTTAAAAAAATATGAAATGGCATTAAATTTATTGAAGCTCTAGAATCGCAAAGTGCTTTTTCAATGTATACTCCTCCCATAGTACATGGAATGGTGAAACTACCTGGGTCACCAAATTTTTGTGGTAACTTATTTTGAAGTATAGCACTGCATTTTTCAGTAAGCATTACCACATAAACTTCTTCTAATTTCCTTTTGCTTGATAAAATTTCTTTCAAAAAATTGGCATATGAAGGCATTTGCAATAAAGCATAAGTAAAATAAATACTAATGTGAATTTATTTATAAAATCTCCAAAAACTTTGCAAATTGATTATCAAGATTTTCTCTCTTTATCTTTTGTAAAAAAGGAATTGTAACAGGGAAATGAGTCAAATTTTTAGAATTTTTTTCTTCTTTTTTCTTGGCTTCTTTCTCTTCTGATGGTTGAGAGGGTCTCTTAACATTCTCACCCTTGTCTACCTGTTGTTCTGATTGATTCTTTTCTTTTCTATTTGCATAGGGTTCATCAAGAGTTATACCTGACCGTAAGGCAATGGACTTAAGGTGTTCTTTTAGATTTTTCTCTGTATTACTTGGTAAAGGACCTTGAATCTTTTCAGGCACAAGATTTGCCAATTGTCTTAACTGAATTTCAAGGTTTTTTATGGCTGAATTTTGACTTTCCATTTTTTCATCAGTAACCTTAATGTACTTGTATAAAAGGTCATCGAGACTTGGATGGCTGTGACGACCCGGTCGATCTTTCTGAGAGTTAGCGCCTCGATCTCCTAATAACTGCTTTCCCCACTTTTATATCTTCTTATGGGACTTGTCAGAATGATTCGTTGCGAAATTCAGAGAGTTTTTGGACACATAGTCCCTATATATAAGTTTAAGCTTTAGAAATCAGACCGTAGTTGGAACTGTGTGAAGACGGATCCGGAATAAAATTTTATCGACTCTGTTAGCTTCGTTGGGTGATTTTGGGGTTAGGAGCGTGTTCGGAATGTGTTCTCGAGGTCTGTAGTAGATTTAGGCTTGAATTGGCGAAAGTTAGAATTTCGGCGATTTCGGTCGATAGGTGAAATTTTGATATCGGGCTCGGAATAGAATTCTGAAAGTGGTTGTAGGTCTGTAGTGTCATTTATGACCTGTGTGTAAAATTTGAGGTCATTCGGACTAGTTTTGGTGTGTTTCGGCATCGGTTGTAGATTTTGGAAACTTCATAAGTTCTTAGGCTTGAATCCATGCAAAATTGGTGATTTTGAGGTTATGTGATGTGTTTTGAAGACTCGACTAAGTTTGGATAAGGTATTAGGACTGGTTGGTAAGTTTGGTTGAGGTCCCAGGGACTCATGGATGTTTCGGATGCTCAACGGGGTGAATTGGGACTTGAAACCAGCTGAAGCATTGTTGGTGCTGGTGGTTTGCACCCTTCCGTAGGTGCGGACACGCAAGTGCGGGCAGGGGCTCCGCAGGTGCGGTCTTGGAAAAGGACAGCCATTGTTCGCAGGTGCAGTCTGGGTTCCGCAGGGGCAGAGCCGCATATGCGGCCCAGTGACCGCAGGTGCGGCCCCAGCCCTGTTAGTGAGTTTTCGCACCTGCGATGGATTTTCCGCAGGTGCGGGACCGCAGATGTCGTCCAAGAGTCGCAAGTGCGGAATATCTGGGTTGTTTATACAAAATCCGAGGGTTTGAAGTTCATAATTTCTAAAACGATTTAGAGCTAGGATAAGTGCGATTTTTGAAGAGATTTTCAACAGGGCAATTTGGTTAAGTGATTCCTACTCGCTTTAGACTAATTTCCATGATTATACACTTAATCTACCCTTTAATTTCGACATTATGGTGGAAAACTGGGGAAAATTTGGATAAAGTTCTTAGGCCAAGCTTGTGAGTTTTGATCGAGATTTGGATATCTGATTAGAGTAATTCCTGTATGGTTAGACTCGTGAGTAAATGGGTGTCCAGAATTTATAACTTTTACCCGATTCTGAGACGTGGGCCCGAGGGACTTTTTGGGCCATTTTCCAAACTTCGCGTATTAGCTTCGAACTAATTAGTTATATTGATTCCTTAAAGTGATATTTACATATGCAATTGAATTGAATAAATTTGGGCCATTCGAAGTCGGGTACTCATGGCAAGAGCGTGGTTTTGAGTTGAGTAGCGCAGTCGAGGTTAGTGGCTTGCCTAACTCTGTGTTAGGGACTTCCCCTTAGGTTGTTTTGATACTATTTGTTATATGGGCGCCGTGTACGTGAGGTGGCGAGTACGTGCACAGGCCATTGTTGCTTAATTCCATTTTTCTTATCCATGCCATAAATCATTTTACTCCTTTTTCACTGTTTAATGTGCTACTTGCGTAGTTTAGATTAGGAAGAAGCATGCCTACCTGTTTTACCTAAATTCCCTATTTGATACATGTGCACCGTGTTAGTTAGTCTTGATCTTGTTCTTATCTGTGATTCTTTTCCTGAGCTATTTAAATACTCTGTATCCGACATTCATTCGCATTGCATATTTAAATTGAGACTGCGGACATATTCCGGGGGCTTTCCCCCTGTACTGCATCTTTACATTTGGAACTACGTGACGTATCCCGGAAGATTCCACAGTGTGATATTTGTACTGAGCCAAGGGCTCCCTGTCACTGTTTTACTTCAGATTTCTATGTTTCTAGTGCTTAGCTTAGAATTTATATTCCTCTGTACTATTTTACACTGTTTTACTTTCGAAAATCTAGTAGAGCCTTAACCGGACCTCGTCACTACTTGACTGGGGTTAGGCTTGGCACTTACTGGGTACCAATTGTGGTGTACTCATGCCTTTTCCTGCACATGTTTTTCGTGTGCAGATCCAGGTACCAGCACTCAGTTTCGTGGCTAGGGGTCCGGGCGGCTGCTTCGAGGAGACCAAAATGTAATTCTGTCGCGTTCGCAGAGTCCTTCGAGTCACCTTCCACTCCATACTTAGATAGATTTTTCATGTAAATTCCCTTACGTTGTATAGAGCTATTTTGAGACAGAGCTTGTGACTAAAAAGATATTCCGGGTTTTTGGGAAGTTGTATTTTGTACGCGCCATGTGGCGATGTTTCATTAGTAGATTTACTTTATTCCATCATTATTTTATTGCTTCTATTTAATATCTTTTCTGCAATTAGGCTTACCTAGTCGTAGAGACTAGGTGCCGTCACGATGCCTTTCGGAGGGTAAATCGGGTCGTGACAAGTTGGTATCAGAGCGTCTAGGTTCATAGGAGTCACAATTCACAAGTCGATTTATTAGAGTCTCGCGGATTGGTGCGGAGATGTCTGTATATATCTTCAAGAGGCTATGTAACTGTTAAGAACAATCATATTTCTTTGATTTCCTTGTCGTGCAAGTTATTGACATAAAAAATTCTAAAAATTCTATTCTATTATTTCCCATAGATGGTGAGGACCCGTACTGTAAGGACCGACGACCAGACACCCGAGCCCCTAGCTAGAGCCGCCAGAGGCCAGGGTCGGGGTAGAGGACGACCATGTAGTGCAGCCCGAGCACCGGCGAGAGCAGCGGCAGAGGAGCCTACAGCAGCTCCAGCTGGAGAGCCAGCACAGGAGGTCCCTATTGCTGCTCCAGCCTTACAGGAGACTTTAGCTCAGTTCATGAGCATGTTCAGCACTCTAGCTCAGGCTGGACTACTTTAGATAGCTCCCGCTACATCTCAGGCAGGGAGGGGGGGCACAGACTCCCGCAACCCGCACTCCTGAGTAGAGGGGCCAGATTGATCAGGCCCCGGAGTATATTCCTATGCCCCCAGTGGCTCCGGTACAGAATGGGACCAGGGTAGCTACTTCTGAGGCAGAGCAGCTCAGACTTGAGAGGTACAAGAAGTACCACCCACCTACTTTTAGCGAACTAGCTTCAGATGACGCTCTGGGATTTCTTGAGGAGTATCATCGTATTCTCCGCACTATGGGCATTATGGAGACCAGTGGGGTTTATTTCACCGCTTTCCAGCTGAGGGCAGCGACATATCAGTGGTGGCGGGCCTATGAGCTGAGTAGTCTGGACGAAGCAGCCTCACTCACTTGGACTCAGTTTTCAGAGATGTTTTTGCGAGAGTATGTCCCTCAGAGCCTCAGGGATACTTGGCGCGCGGAGTTTGAGCAGTTGCGCAAGGGTACTATGACTGTGTCGGAGTATGCAGTCTGTTTCAGTGAGTTAGCTCGGCATGCACCAGCCTTGGTTTCCATAGTCAGAGAGCGGGTTCGCCACTTCATTGAGGAACTCCATCCTAGTATCCGGACCAGTATGGCCAGAGAGTTGGAGATGGATATCACGTACCAGCAGGCAGTGAGTATTGCCAGGAGAGTAGAGGGCATGTTCGCCCGGGACAAAGACGAAAGAGAGGCCAAGAGGTCTCGAGAGACTGACCATTTTCAGGAGCTCGTGCACCAGCATCACGTTACGGTAGGGGCTTTGTGGGTCGCCCTTTTCATTCAGCCCTTCCGACAGCCAGCGATATTCCAGCTCCTCCTAGACCTCAGGAGTTCTATTTTGCACCGCTAGTATCCAGTGTGCCTCCAGTTCGAGGTGCTATTTACAGCCAGCCCAGCAGGCCAACTCTTATTCAGTCTCAGCCGCAGCGTCTTCCGAGGGGTTTTTTTGAGTGTGGTGACACTTGTCACGTGATTAAAGATTTCCCCAGGGCCAGGAGTGGTGCAACTCCACAGTCTTATCAGCCTCCACGTGCTCCGCCTGGTCCTCCGGCTATTCTTCCTGCCCTAGCTACCACTCCACCTCCTCATTCAGCTCGAGGTGGGGGTCGGGGAGGTAGAGGTCGCCCTAGAGGGGGAGGCCAGGCCAGATACTATGCCCTTCCAACCCGTTCTGAGGCTATTGCTTCAGACTCAATCATCACAGGTATTGTCCCTGTCTGCCATAGGGATGCATCAGTATTATTTGATCCAGGCTCTACGTATTCATATGTGTCCTCTTATTTTGCTCCACATTTGGGTATATCTCAGGATTCTTTGAGTTCACATGTTTAAATATCTACTCTTGTGGGAGACACTCTAGTTGTGGACCGCATATATCGGTCATTTTTTATTTTTCTTAGTGGTTTTGAGACCAGGGCTGATTTGTTATTACTCAGCATGGTAGATTTCGATATTATCTTGGGCATGGACTGGTTGTCACCCCATTATGCTATTCTTGATTGTCACGCTAAGACCGTGACACTGGCTATTCCAGGCTTGCTGAGATTAGAGTGGAGAGGTACCTTAGAGTATACTCCCCGTATGGTCATTTCATTTCTTAAGGCTCGGCGGATGGTTGAGAAGGGGTGTGATGCGTATTTGGACTATGTGAGAGATGACAGTGTTGATACCCCTCCAGTTGAGTCAGTCCCAATAGTGAGGGACTTTCCTGCTGTATTCCCAGCTGATCTTCTGTGTATGCCGCTCGACAGAGATATTGATTTCAGCATTGATTTGTTGCCGGGCACTCAGCCCATTTCTATCCCTCTTTATCATATGGATCCTCCTTAGTTGAAGGAGTTGAAGGAGCAGTTACAGGAGTTGCTTGATAAGGGTTTCATCAGACCCAGTGTATCACTTTGGGATGCTCCGGTATTATTTGTGAAGAAAAAGGATGGTTCTATACGTATGTGTATTGATTATCGGCAGTTGAACAAGGTCAACGTGAAGAACATGTATCCTTTTCCTTGCATTGATGATTTATTCGACCAGCTACAGGTTTCCAGAGTATTCTCCAAGATTGACTTGTGTTCTGTCTATCATCAGTTGAAGATGCGAGAGCCGGATATCCCGAAGACTGCCTTCAGGACCAGATATGGACACTATGAGTTTCTTGTTATGTCATTTGGGTTGACCAATGCCCCAGCAGCTGTTATGCATTTGATGCACAGTGTGTTCCGCGGCCTTATCTTGATTCCTTCGTCATTGTGTTTATTGACGACATTTTGGTGTATTCCCGATCACGGGAAGATCATGAGCAGCACTTGAGGACTATGCTTCAGACTTTGAGGGAGAAGAGATTTTATGCAAAATTCTCTAAGTGTGAGTTCTAGCTTAATTCAGTGGCATTCTTGGGCCACATAGTGTCTTGGGATGGGATCAAAGTAGATCCGAAGAAGGTGGAGGCGGTGCAGAGTTCGTCTAGACCGTCATCAGCTACGGAGATCCGCAGTTTCCTTGGTTTGGCAGGGTACTACCATCGCTTTGTAGAGGGGTTTTCATCTATTACAACACCTATGACCAGACTGACCCAAAAGGGTTCTCCTCAGGTGCACTGAGGAGTGTGAGGAAAGCTTTCAGAAGCTCAAGACAGCTTTGACTTCGGCCTCAGTATTAGTGTTGCTTACAGGTTCGGGATCCTACACTGTCTATTGTGATGCCTCAAGGATTTGCCTTGGAGCAGTATTGATGCAGGACAGTAGGGTGATTGCCTATGCGTCCAGACAGTTGAAGGTGCATGAGAAGAATTATCCGGTTCATGACCTCGAGTTAGCAGCTATTGTTCACGCCCTGAAGATATGGCGTCATTATTTGTATGGTGTTCCATGTGAGATTTTTACAGATCACCGGAGTTTACAGCACTTGTTCAGGCAGAAGGACCTCAATTTTCACCAGCGGATATGGTTGGAGTTACTAAAGGACTATGACATCACTATATTATACCACCTGGGGAAGGTCAAGGTGGTGGCCGACGCCTTGAGTCGCCGGGCGGAGAGTTTGGGGAGTTTGACATATCTTCCGGCAGTTGAGAGGCCCTTAGTCTTAGATGTTCAGTCCTTAGCCATTCAGTTCGTGAGGTTGAATCTTTCAGAGCCTTGCCTGGTTTTAGCTTGTGTGGTGGCTCGGTCTTCTCTTTATGACCGCATCGAGAGCGCCAGTATGATTATCCCCACCTTATGGTTCTTCAGGACAGGGTTCGGCGAGGTGACGCCAGGGATGTGACTATAGGAAATGACGGTGTGATGAGGATGCAGGTTCAGATTTGCGTGCCCAATGTGGATGGGCTTCGGGAGTTGATTCTTGAGGAGGCCCATTGCTCGCAGTATTCCATTCATCCGGGTACCGCGAAGATGTACTAGGATCTGAGATAGCACTATTGGTGGAGAATGATGAAAAAGGATATAGTGGAGTTTGTGGCCAAGTGTCTCAACTGTCAGCAAGTCAAATATGAGCATCAGAGGCCAGGAGGGTTACTTCAGCAGATTGAGCTTCCAGAGTGGAAGTGGGAGCGGATCACCATTGACTTTATGGTTGGACTTCCTCGGACCTCGAAAAATTCCAATGCTATTTGGGTGATTGTGGATCGACTGATCAAGTCAGCCCATTTCATTCCGGTGTTGACTACATACTCCTCCGAGAGGTTGGCGAAGATTTATATCAGGGAGATTGTTCGCCTCCACGGTATTCCAGTATCTACCATTGCAGACAGAGGTACACAGTTCACTTCACGGTTCTGGATAGCTGTTCAGCAGGATCTAGGCACCAGGGTAGAGTTGAGTACAGCCTTTCACCCTTAGACGGACGGGCAGTCCGAGCGCACGATTTAGATTCTTGAGGATATGCTCCGTGCTTGTATGATGGATTTTGGAGGGTCATGGGACCGATACTTGCCACTTTCAGAGTTTGCTTATAATAACAGCTACCAGTCCAGCATTCAGATGGTGCCATATGAGGCATTGTATGGTAGACGGTGCCGGTCCCCAGTGGGATGGTTTGAGTCGGGCGAGGCCCTGGACAAGGTGAAGGTGATTCAGGAGAGACTTCACACAGCTTATTCCAAGCAGAAGAGTTATGCGGACCGGAAGGTTCGTGATTTGGCATTTATGGCTGGTGATCGGGTTTTGCTTCGGGTATCGCCTATGAAGGGCGTCATGAGGTTCGGGAAGAAGGGTAAGCTGAGTCTGAGATTTATTGGTCTTTTTGAGGTGTTGCGACGTGTTGGGGAGGTTGCTTATGAGCTAGACTTGCCTCCCAACCTAGCAGGAGTTCATCCGGTATTCCACGTCTCCATGCTTCGGAAGTATCATGGTGACCCAACTCATGTTTTGGACTTCAGTTCAGTCCAGTTGGACAAGGATTTATCATATGTTGAGGAGCCAGTAGCTATATTGGATAGACCGGTCAGAAAGCTCAAATCAAAGGATATAGCATCAGTAAAGGTTCAGTGGAGGGTTCAGCCGGTCGAGGAGGCGACTTGGGAGACCGAGCAGGATATGCGCAGCCAGTACCCTCATCTTTTCTCAACTTCAGGTATGTCTATATACTCGTTCGAGGATGAATGATTTTCTTAAGAGAGGGAGAATGTGATGACCCGGTCGGTCGTTTTGAGAGTTAGCGCCCTGATCCCCTAATAACTACTTTCCCCACTTTTATATATGCTTATGGGACTTGCCGGAATGATTAGTTGCGAAATTCGGAGAGTTTTTGGACACATAGTCCCTATATATAAGTTTAAGCTTTATAAATCGGACAGTAGTTGGAATTGTGTGAAGACGGATCCGGAATGGAATATTTTGGGGTTAGGAGCATGTTCGGAATGTGTTCTCGAGGTCTGTAATAGATTTAGGCTTGAATTGGCGAAAGTTAGAATTTCGGCGATTTCGGCCAATAGTTGAAATTTTGATATCGGGCTCGGAATGGAATTCCGAGAGTGGCTGTAGGTTCGTAGTGTCATTTATGACTTGCGTGTAAAATTTGAGGTCATTCGGACTAGTTTTGATGTGTTTCGGCATCGGTTGTAGATTTTGGAAATTTCATAAGTTCTTAGGCTTGAATCCATGCAAAATTGGTGATTTTGAGGTTATGTGATGTGTTTTGAAGGCTCGACTAAGTTTGGATAAGGTATTAGGACTGGTTGGTAAGTTTGGTTGAGGTCCCGGGGGGCCTCGGGGATGTTTCGGATGCTCAACGGGGTGAATTGGGACTTAGGAAAATAGCTGAAGCATTGCTGGTGTTTCGCACCTGCAGAAAGGGAGCCGCAGGTGCGGACACGCAGGTCCGGGCAGGGGCTCCGCAGGTGCGGTCTTGGCCAAGGACAGCCAGTGTTCGCAGGTGCGGTCTGGGTTCCGCAGGTGCGAACCCCATCCCTGCTAGTGAGTTTTCGCACCTGCTATGGATTTTCCGCAGATGCGGTCCAAGAGTCGCAGGTGCGGAATACCTAAGTTGTTTATACAAAATCCGAGGGTTTGAAGTTCATAATTTCTAAAATGATTTAGAGCTCGGGAAAGTGCAATTTTTTAGAGATTTTCACCTGGATAATTTGAGTAAGTGATTCCTACTCGATTTAGACTAATTTCCATGATTATACACTTGAATCTACCCTTTAATTTCGAAATTATAGTGGAAAATTGGGAAAATTTTGGATAAAGTTCTTAGGACAAGCTTGCGAGTTTTGATCGAGATTTTGATATTCGATTAGAGTAATTCTTGTATGGTTAAACTCGTGAGTGAATGGGTGTCCGGAATTTGTAACTTTTACCCAATTTCGAGACGTGTGCCTGAGGGACTTTTTGGGAAATTTTCCAAACTTCGCGTATTAGCTTCGAACTAATTAGTTATATTGATTCCTTAAAGTGATATTTACATTATGCATTTGAATTGAAGAGGTTTGGGACATTCATAGTGGGGTACTTGTGGCAAGAGCGTGGTTTTGAGTTGGGTAGCGCAGACGAGGTAAGTAGCTTGCCTAACTCTGTGTTGGGGACTTCCCCTTAGGTTGTTTTGATACTATTTGTTATATGGGAGCCATGTACGTGACGTGACGAGTATGTACACGGGCCATTGTTTCTTAATTCCATTTTTCTTATCCATGCCATAAATCATTTTACTCATTTTTCACTGTTTAATGTGCTACTTGCATAGTTTAGATTAGGAAGAAGCATGCCCACTTGTTTTACCTAAATTCCCTATTTGATACAATGTGCACCGTGTAGTTAGTCTTGATTTTGTTCTTGTCTGTGATTCTTTTCCTGAGTTGTTTAAATACTCTGTATCCGACATTTATTTGCATTGCATATTTAAATTGGGATTACGGACGTATTCCGAGAGCTTTCCCCCTGTACTGCATCTTTACATTTGGAACTACGGGACGTATCCTGGAAGATTCCACCGTGTGATATTTGTACTGAGCCAAAGGCTCCCTATCGTTGGTTTACTTCTCAGATTTATGTGTTTCTACTGCTTACCTTAGACTTATATTCCTCTGTACTACTTTACATTGTTTTACTTATGAAAATTCAATAGAGCCTTAACCTGACATCGTCACTACTTGACTGGGGTTAGGCTTGGCACTTACTGGGTATCAATTGTTGTGTACTCATGCGCTTTCCTGCACATGTTTTTTGTGTGCAGATCTAGGCAGCACTCAGTTTCGTGGCTAGGGGTCCGAGCGGCTGCTTCGAGGTGACCGAAAGGTAATTTTTCCGCGTTCGCAGAGTCCTTCGAGTCACCTTCCACTCCAGACTTAGATAGATTTTTCATGTAAATTCCCTTACGTTGTATAGAGCTATTTTGAGATAGAGCTTGTGACTAAAGTGATATTCCGGGTTTTTGGGAAGTTGTATTTTGTACGCGCCAAGTGGCGATGTTTCATTAGTAGAGTTAATTTATTCCGTCTTTATTTTATTTCTTCTATTTAATATCTTTTTCGCAATTACGCTTACATAATGGTAGAGACTAGGTGCCGTCACGATGCCTTTCGGAGGGTAAATCGGGACGTGACAATGGCCTTGTTGAGGGCTTTGCTGATATGGAGTTGCTTGTTGATAAGGCCTGAAATTTTGTTGTCCTCGAATTTAATTTTGATAATTGAGTGGACTCTGTACCTGCTGTTTTTGGTAGTTTTGAGAGTTTTCAGCACCATTTGCATTGCTCCATTGAAACCCTGGATGTTTTTGTGCTAATGGACTTCCAAAAGAATATGGTTGTACCCGATGACATTGACATGTTCATCATTTTGATAGGTTTCTTGACATTTGTGGTTTAGATGGTTTCCTCCACACATGTCACAAGCCTCAGACTGGCCTGGTTATTGTGTATTTACATGAAAAGATTCAAACTTCTGTGCCAAAGAAACAATCCGTTGTGTTACTGTATTTAAAGCATCCACCTGATTTACCATAGCAACGTTTTTGATGATTACACACTTAGATAGCCATTGGATGGCATTTTCAGAAATTTCATTAAGCAATTGCAATGCTTCTTTTGTGGTCTTTCCCATTATGGAACTGTAGCTGCATCTATTACATTTCTAGAAGAAGGTTTTAACCCATGATAGAAAATGTACAACCGCATGTGTTCAGGAATGTCATGGTGTGGACATTTCCTTAACATTTCCTTCAATCTTTCCCAAGCTTGATAAACAGACTCAGTGTTCGTCTGCAATAAGTTAGATATATCCTGTCTTATCTTTGTTGTTTTAGCAGGGAAAAAATATTTACTTAAACATTTATGAGTCATTTGGTCCCATGTGGTAATACATCCTTGCGGCAAACTTCCACCAAGTCTTGGCCTCTCCTTTTAAAGAAAAAGGAAATAGCCTTAACTTAATTGTTTCAGGAGGTACTCTATTATACGTAGCAGTTTCAACCAATTCTAAAAAGTCAATTGAATGACTATGTGGATCTTCACTTAGACCACCAGTGAAGATGCAAGATTATTGGATTGTTTGAATCAGGCCTTTTCTGATTTCAAAGTTGTTGGCTGCCACTGAGGGGTTTCCTGACACTAGATTCACAGTTAAAGCGATCAGGTCTAGCATAATCCCTTATGATTCTTGTCACGACCCGATTTCCCACTGTCAGGACCGTTGTCACGACCCAAACTGGAGGATCATGACTAGTACCCGGGCCATATTTGTCGAGCACCAACGTACATTTTATCTAATCTTCTTATTATTTTTAAGGGCCGACGAGATCAATAAAAGTGGTAGATATGGATTACTGAACACCAAACAATGATAGATAATGGAATGAACATGGATAACATGGGATAACAAGACTGCCAAGAAACTACATATAAGTTAGGAGCTATCACGCTTCCATGAAAGACTATACAACAAAAATCATCTGACAAGGCATACCAAACTATACATAAGCCGACACCTGTCTATGAGCCTCTAAAGGAGCATAAGTAATGCAACATAGTCGGAACAGGGCCCCGACATACCCATAATATATATAACCAAAAATGCATATCAAGACCACGGCAAGTCCGGAGAAGGGATCTCGCCTATAATCGCTGAACTGGAAAACCTATTGTTGTGGGGGAACTACATCTACCTGTCTATCAGGACCTGTAGCACGACATGCAGCGTCCACAAATAAAAAGGACGTCAGTACGAATAATGTACTGAGTATGTAAGGCAGGTCAATATAAATATAAAAAATAATGTAAAGAGAGGTAGAGAAGATACAACCTGTAACATCTGAGTGCTTCTAAGAGACAGTAACATGAAATGCATGATACATATATACACATAATCTTTTTAAAACATCCGCCTCTGTGGGCATCATCATCATCGTATCAACATCCACCTCTGTGGGCATCATCATCATCATATCATACCCGGCCTCAAAGAGGACTTGGTAAACCCAACTGATCAGTGGTTGCACAATAGGTGCCATACCCGGCCGACTATAGTGCGGCTCGGTAGAGTAAAATAGATACATATATATATTGCATGTAGGACTCATTGGAATCATGTTCTGAACATTTCGGAGTGACGTAAGGTCGATATTCTCCGTACACATTATTAGGATTAACTCTTCATCAAGAATATTATAAGAATCAGGAAGTACCAACAACATTGATAACATAAGAATAAGAGGAGCAACCTCAACATCAATTGTTCCATAAGAAGGGAAACAATGCAAGTACTGCTAGCTTCTAAGAGTAGAGTATCTTTGGAAGCTCGTTCATCGCATTATGTACAATCGGAATCGTGCAAAAGAAGGAAAGGGATAGCCTCACATACCTTGTATATACTGCCCCAATCTCAAGCTATGCAGTTGTCATGACTCCTTAGTCTACAATAAGAGAAATGACACTATCGTTATTATTTAAGCGTCATAACTATTGTGTATCGACCACAACCTATTTTACAATGAAACGGACAACACCTACCTTATATATATGACTTCACACAAGTCAAAACAATCACCAAACAGCCCAAACAACATTAATAATAATCAAATTGAGCCTCCCAAAACAGTCCACACACAACCTAATAACTTCATACATAAGACGACCACCGTAGTCGTGTCAAACGACCCGGAAATGTTACGACGAACGACCAGCCCACAACCCTACATCTATATGGTGTTTATCCACACCCTTCCTCCTCCAAAACTCCATAATACAGTAAATACGCAGCCCAATAGCAACACAAAACAGTCCGCAAAACAGTCCGCTACAAGTGAATAACTCGAACTCACGGCTTCCGATCACCGTCCCGTGAGTTATTACAGGTATAAAATGAATTACCATGAATTTACAGCACAAAAAATGGATGAAAGGGAGCAGTAAACTCACCTTACTTGCTGGATAACTCAGCCCTTATCTTGGTTCTTCAAACTCTAGGGTTTACCCCCAATTTGAACTTGAAAGAGAGGGAAAATCAATTAGGGTTTGTGGATAACTTTTGGGAGGAAGTTTGCACGGGTTTAGGTCTGGTTATTTGTAAAATATAATGAGGGATATATTTCAGGAGATAAGCCTTTTAATGGGCTCTTTGGATGACCCAAAATTGCCTTTTTTGGGCTATCATTTAACCAAGTAGGTGACCCACATACTTGTCACCTAGTAGCTTGTGCAGTCTCGCAAAAATATCTATATCTATCTACTCCAATGTCATATTGATAAGCGGTTTAATGCGTTGGAAACTAGACTCATAGGTCTTCAATTTGGTGGGTATATTATCCTGTAATTCCAAGTATATTGGGAGAAAATCTTAATAACATTTGACCTAAAGTTTAAGTAAAACTATGAACCTAAGTTGCGACAACTCTTGTCGACTTTTGTTTCATAACTCGTTTGACTTCAAGACTATGATACGGATATTATATGATTCAAATACCTTAAAACACGACTTCTTGAGAATATCAAGCACCCATAGGTTTACCCAAAAATATGAGTTACAACATCCTTGATTCGTTTAACTTCTAATACGTGTTAATCACTCTTATACACTCTTGTATCATTTAAGATCAATAGGATTAACTTATTATCATCTCAAAGATAATCTCTTCTCATGTTTACGTCGATTAACTTATGGCATGAGCCAACATACATGAATATGGGTTGTAACACCCTCCCCCCTTAGGAGCATTCGTCCTCGAATGTAAGTGTTTAGGGGGAGCCAAACTCATCGTGGATTCCAACGGAAATTTCCAGCCCATTTTTCCCCTATAAAATGGATACTAAACAAACTTACAAGCAGTTAAACCCAATGTATTGCCATTCAAGGCTACGCAAAGCATTATGGATATGTACACTATCTGCATATCACCATTGTGTATTAAGGAAGAGTACTCTCAAGATATTGCTTACCTCATAGAGTTGTTGCACCTTCTAATGCGTCCTGCGTCCCCTCGGTATCCTTGTTATCTTGAATCTGGAACAAGTAANTGTTTCACCTTCTAATGCGTCCTGCGTCCCCTCGGTATCCTTGTTATCTTGAATCTGGAACAAGTAAGGGTATTTAGACTTCATCTGCTCTTCTACTTCCCAAGTAATTTCTTCTCTGTTCTTGTTCCTCCACAATACTTTGACGGAAGCTACATCCTTTGTTCTTAGCTTGCGGACTTGTCGATCTAATATAGCTACTGGCACTTCTTCATATGATAGATCCTCTGTAACTTGTACATCTTTGATAGGGACGACTCGAGAAGGGTCTCCAATACATTTCCTTAACATGATACATGGAATACCGGGTGGACAAATTCCAATTCAGATGGCAATTCTAACTCATTAGCAACCTGTCCAATTCGTTGGAGAATTTTGTACAGACCGATATACCGTGGACTCAGCTTACCCTTCTTCCCAAAATGCATAACACCCTTCATCAGCGAGATCCTCAGGAAAACCCAATCACCAACCTCGAACTCCAAATCACGACGTCGAACATCAAAATAAGACTTTTGCCTATCAGTTTTACCTTCTCAATGGCTTGGTGAATCAAATCTGGCCCATATAGTTCTGTTTCACCGACTTCGAACCATCCAAGTGGTGATCTACATCTCCTCTCGTATAGTGCTTCGTAGGGGGCCATTTTAATACTGGAATGATAGCTATTATTGANTTCAAGTGTTTGAATGGTACGTTCAGCTTGTCCGTCAGTCTGTGGATGGAATGCAGTGCTGAGATTCACTTGTGTGCCTAAACCCTTCTGAAAATACCTCCAAAAGTTAGCCGCAAATTGTGCTCTTCGGTATGATATAATAGATATTGGTACACTATGAAGCCTAACAATCTCCTTGATATACAACTTTGCATAATCTTCAGCTGTGTAAGTTGTCTTAACTGGCAGAAAATGGGCACATTTTGTAAGTCGATCAACTATCACCCATATGGAGTCAAACTTATGATAAGAGCGAGGCAATCCAATAATGAAGTCCATATTAATCACCTCCCATTTCCAGGTCGGAATCTCTATATTCTGAAGCAATCCACTGGGTTTCTGATGTTCGATTTTTACTTGTTGACAATTAGGACACTGGGCTACAAATTCTGCAATAGACTTCTTCATGTTATCCCACCAATACTGCTCCTTAACATCATGATACATCTTTGTCGAGCCGGGATGGATGGAATATTGGGATTGATGAATCTCAATCATAATCTTCTCTCTCAACCCTGCCACATCAGGCACACATAACCGGCCCTGGTATCTCAGTGCCCCATCTGCTCCGATCTCAAAATCCGTAATTTTACACTGTTGAATGCTCTCTCTCAATCGTACTACGGTAGGATCTTCATATTGTCGTGCTTTTACCTCGGCTACCAAATATGATTCTGATGTATTATGTACAGTAACCCCTCCTTCATTAGAGTCTAACAATATAATTCTCATATTCGCTAGCTGATGAAGCTCATTAGTAAACCCCTGTCTACTTTCCTTAATGTGTACTAAGCTTCCCATTGACTTATGACTGAGAGTGTCTGCCACAACATTGGCTTTACCGGGATGGTACAATATTTCGACATCGTAATCTTTTAGTAATTCAAGCCACCTACGCTGCCTCAAATTCAACTCCTTCTGCTTGAAGATGTATTGTAAGCTCTTGTGATCTGTGTAGATGTCAACATGGACGCCGTATAAGTAGTGTCGCCATATCTTCAAAGCATATATTACTGCAGCCAATTCCAAATAATGGGTCGGGTAATTCTTTTCATGCTTCTTCAATTGTCTTTATGCATAAGCAATCACCTTCCCATGTTGCATCAATACGCACCCCAAACCTATACCTGAGGTATCACAATATACCACATAACCTTCTGTTCCTTCTGGGAAAGTGAGCACTGGCGTAGATGTCAATTGATTCTTTAACTCCTGAAAACTTCGTTCACAAGCGTCAGACCACTGGAAGTTAGTAGCTTTCTGTGTTAACCTAGTCAATGGTGATTATGTAGAGGAAAACCCTTCTACAAATCGCCTATAATATCCTGCTAGCCCCAGGAAGCTGCGGACTTCTGATGGTGTTGTAGGTCTCGGCCAATTCTTTACTGCATCGATCTTTTGAGTGTCGACACTAATACCCTCGTCAGATATCACATGGCCAAGGAATGCTACTGAGTTCAGCCAAAATTCACATTTGGAGAGCTTAGCATATAACTTACGATCCTGAAGCGTTTGTAATACTATCCGCAAGTGGCCCGCATGTTCCGCCTCCGAACGAGAATACACCAAAATATAATCAATGAATACGATCACGAACACATCAATATAGGGCCTGAATACAGTATTCATGAGATCCATAAAAGTTGTTAGGGCATTTGTTATCCTAAACGACATCACCAAGAACTCAAAGTGCCCATATCTTGTCCGGAAGGCCGTCTTTGGAATATCCTTCTCCTTAAACCTCACCTGATGATACCCTGAACGCAAGTCAATCTTGGAAAAATACTTGGCACCCTGGAGTTGGTCAAAAAGGTCGTCAATCCTTGGAAGTGGATACTTGTTCTTTATAGTAAACTTATTCAACTGTCGATAGTCGATACACATCCGTAACGACCCGTATTTATTCCGCACGAACAAGACTGGCGCACCCCAAGGTGAGGTGCTAGGCTTAATGAAGCCCGTATCCAGCAAGTCCTTCAACTGCGCCTTCAACTCGCGAAACTCTGTCGGGGTCATCCTATATGGAGGAATAGATATGAGTTGAGTGTCAGGCAATACATCAATGCTAAACTCAATCTCCCTTTCAGGTAGAAGGCCTGGAAGTTCATCTGGGGAAACATCTGAAAATTCATTGACCACGGGGATTGATTGTAGAGTAGGTGGCTTTGTCTCCGCATCCCTAACGCGAACGAGATGATAAATGTACCCTTTTGAGATCATCTTCCTTGCCTTAATATAGGAAATAAACCTACCTTTCGACGTAGCAATGTTCCCTTTCCATTTGATGACGGGTTCATTAGGAAATTGAAACCTAACCATCTTCGTACGACAATCAACATTTTCATAGCATGAGGCCAACCAGTCCATTCCCATTATCACGTCGAAATCAACCATTTCTAATTCAAATAAATTCGCCGAGGTTTGACGACTACAAATCATCACTGTGCAACCTTTATATACCCTTCTATCAATCACAGAATCTCCTATCGGAGTAGATACTGCAAGTGGTTTACTTATCAATTCAGGTTCAATGCCAAACATTTTAGCCACAAAAGGTGTAACATATGATAATGTAGATCCCGGATCAATCAACACATATACATCGTAAGAAAACACAGACAATATACCTGTAAAAACATCCTGAGTCGACTCGATATCCTGTCGACCTACTAGAGCGTAGGTTCGATTTTGAGCACCGCTCGAACTCGGCACTGCACCTCTACCTCTACCATGACCTGTCGACTGCTGAAAACACCGTGCTGGAGGTCGAACTAATGAGGAAGAACCAGACACAGATCCAGTTGGCTGAGCCATACCACCACCTTTTCTATTAGGACAATCCCGCTTCATATGGCTAGGTTGTCCGCAAGAGTAGCACGCATCAAAACCTCGACGGTACAATCAAAAGTGGGCCTTGCCACACTGATCACAACGGGGTGTTGGGAGTCTCGTCTGACTAGTATCCCTATGATATTGCGAGCCTGATGCCCGCGAACTCTGACCTGGACCAGAATAGGTAAATCGATCATACCGAGGCCTCTAAAACTGTAAAGGAGAACTAGCTACAGGTGGCGCCGAACTCCTCGAAAACTGGGGCCTAAAACTACCTCTGGAGTCATGAGAATACCCTACAAACCTCGCCCTCTTATGCTGGCCCCTATCATGCTCCCTATCTGCCCTTTGTTGGCACTTACGATCCTCTAGGGTCTGAGCATAAGCCTGAATACGGGAAATATCCATGCCCTCCACCAAGGAGGCTGTCGTGCACTCATTTATCAGATGTGGTCCCAACCCATTCACAAACATAAGCACCCTATCACTCATCTTGGCCACCATATGAGGATCATACCTTTCTAAAGAATCAAACTGCATTCCATACTCTTGTACACTCATATTACCTTGTCTAAGGTTCAAGAACTTATCAGCACTAGCTCGTCGTATCTCAACGGGAAAATAGTGACGAAGAAAGGCCTCAGAAAATTCCTTCCACACAGTTGGAGGGGCTTTCAGACCCCTAGATCTCTCCCAACTATCATACTAGAAAACCGCTAAATCCCGTAACCAATATGAAGCTAACTCTACTGCCTCTGTGTCTGTAGCATGCATAACCTGTAGTGTACGATGAACCTGGTCAATAAAAGTCTGTGGGTCCTTCTTGGGGTCTGATCCGGTAAACACTAGAGGGTCTAGATTAATAAAATCACGAACTCTCGTACTATCTGGTTTATCAATAGCATCGGTATTCTGCCTCTGAGCCTGAGCAGCTACCAAGCTAGTCAACAACTGCACCGCACTCCGCATATCTTGCTCTGTAGGGCCAGGCGGAGGAACTGGTGGTGCTGGGTTCCTCCTAATATCCTCTGGATGAGACGGGGTAGATGAGGTATGAGACGGCATCTCACTCTGAGCCTCACTTTGGCCTACTCTGGCTTGAGGCACCTGACTGGTACCCTCTCCCGCAGCTATATCAAGTCTTCTACTAATCGATTGCTTCCTAGTCGAAGGCATCGCTGAAAGAAAACAAGGTTAATATTAGATACAACACTGAGGACTCAACTCTACACACGATCTAGATTTAGGAAGAAGGTAAGAACCCTAGATGTCACGTAGTCTCTTGATTATAAATGTGGCGCGCTACACATCAATAATCAAGACTCTACTAGACACCGCTCATAGACAACCCCTAGGACAGACTTGCTCTGATACCAAGTTTGTCACGACCCAAACTGGAGGATCATGACTAGTACCCGGGCCATACTTGCCGAGCACCAACGTACATTTTATCTATTCTTCTTATTATCTTTAAGGGCCAATGAGATCAATATAAGTGGTAGATATGGATAATGAACACCAAACAATGACAGATAATGGAATGAACATGGATAACATGGGATAACAAGACTGCCAAGAAACTACATATAAGTTAGGAGCTACCACACTTCCATGAAAGACTATACAACAAAAATCATCCGAGAAGGCATACCAAATATACATAAGTCGACACCTGTCTATGAGCCTCTAAAGGATCATAAGTAATGCAACATAGTCGGTACAGGGCCCCGACATACCCAAAATATCTATAAACAAAAATGCATACCAAGACCACGGCAAGTTCGGAGAAGAGATCTCGCCTATAACCGCTGAACTGGAAAGCATACTGTGGTGGGGAACTGCATCTACCTGTCTATCAGGACCTGCAGCACGACATGCAGCGTCCACAAATAAAAAGGACGTCACTACAAATAATGTGCTGAGTATGTAAGGCAGGTCAATATAAATATGAACAATAATGTAAAGAGAGGTAGAGAAGATACAACCTATAACATTTGAGTGCTTTTAAGAGACAGTAACATGAAATACATGATACATATATCCACATAATCTTTTTAAAACATCCGCCTCTATGGGCATCATCATTATCGTATCAACATCCGCCTCTGTGGGCATCATCATCATCATATCATACTCGGCCTCAAAGAGGACTCGGTAAACCCAACTAATAAGTGGTTGTACAATAGGTGCCATACCCGGCCGACTATAGTGCGGCTCGGTAGAGTAAAATAAATACATATATATAATGCATGTAGGACTCATTGGAATCATGTTCTGAACATTTCGGAGTGATGTAAGGTCGATATTCTCCGTACACATTATTAGGATTAACTCTTCATCAAAAATATTATAAGAATCAGGAATTACCGACAACATTGATAACATAAGAATAAGAGGAGAAACCTCAACATCGATTGTTCCATAAGAAGGGAAACAATGCAAGTACTGCTAGCTTCTAAGAGTAGAGTATCTTTGAAAGCTCGTTCATCGCATTATGTGTAATCGGAGTCGTGCAAAAGAAGGAAAGGGATAGCCTCACATACCTTGTATATACTTCCCCAATATCAATCTATGCAATTGTCACGACTCCTTAGTCTACAATAAGAGAAACGACACTATCATTATCAAATAAGCGTCATAACTATTGTGTATCGACCACAACCTATTTTATGATGAAACGGGCAACACCTCTCTTATATATATGAATTCACACAAGTCAAAAAAATCACCAAACAGCCCAAACAACATCAATACTAATCAAATTGAGCCTCCCAAAACAGTCCACACACAACCTAATAACTTCATACATAAGACGACCACCGTAGTCGTGTCAAACGACCCGGAAATGTTACGACGAATGACCAGACCACAACCCTACATCTATATGGTGTTTCTCCACACCCTTCCTCCTCCAAAACTCCACAATTCAGTAGTAAAACATGCAGCCCAACAGCAACACAAAACAGTCCGCAAAACAGTCCGCTACAAGTGAATAACTCGAACTCACGGCTTCCGATCACCGTCCCGTGAGTTATTACAAGTATAAAACGAATTACCATGAATTTACAGCACAAAAAAAAAGGATTAAAGGGAGAATTAAACTCACCTTACTTTCTGGATAACTCAGCCCTTATCTTGGTTCTTCAACCTCTAGGGTTTACCCCAAATTTGAACTTGAAAGAGAGGGAAAATCAATTTGGGTTTGTGGATAACTTTTGGGAGGAAGTTTGTAGGGGTTTAGGTCTGGTTATTTGTAAAATATGATGAGGGATATATTGCAGGAGATAAGACTTTTAATGGGCTCTTTGGATGACCCAAAAATGCCTTTTTGGGGCTATCATTTAACCAAGTAGGTGACCCACCTACTTGTCACCTAGCAGCTTGTGCAGTCTCGCGAAAATATCTATATCTCTCTACTCCAATGTCGTATTGATAAGAGGTTTAATGCGTTGGAAACTAGACTCATAGATCTTCAATTTGGTGGGTATATTATCCTGTAATTCCAAGTATATTGGGAGAAAATCTTAATAACATTTGACCTAAAGTTTAAGTAAAACTATGAACCTAAGTTGCGACAACTCTTGTCGACTTTTGTTTCATAACTCGTTTGACTTCAAGACTATGATACAGATATTATATGATTCAAATACCTTAAAACACAACTTATTTAGAATATCAAGCACCCCTAGGTTTACCCAAAAATACGAGTTACAACATCCTTGATTCGTTTAACTTCTAATACATGTTAATCACTCTTATACACTCTTGTATCATTTAAGATCAATAGGATTAACTTGTTATCATCTCAAAGATAATCTCTTCTCATGTTTACGTCGATACTTATGGCATGAGCCAACGTACGTGAATATGGGTTAAAACAACCGTGATGGTGCCTAACGCTATACTTGCTAGGCAAGCCAACATTAGAGGGTTATGACACTAAAACAATTAAAACATATAAGAAATGTTACTACCATCCAATATACGATACCAAAAGTAATAAATGAAATAGCAAACGATACTGCGAAACTAATACAAATGTCTAGCTACCCATGATTTAGAGTCACAATTCACGAACTACTAAGAATTTACTACAAGTATTTGATTGAAAGAAAATTTATATCTGTTTTTGAGCTAAATAAAGCAGCAACTAAATAATAAGGAAGAGACTCCAGGAATCTACGGACGTCGGCATATCTACCTTGTGTCTCTGCGCGATTAGTCTTCTACAACTCGATTCAGATCGGACCTAAACCTGGATCTGCACAAGAAGTGTAGAGTGCAGTATCAGTACAACCGACCCCATGTACTGGTAAGTGTCTAGCCTAACCTCGGCGAAGTAGTGACGAGGCTAGGACAGGACACCATATAAAAACCTGGACATGTATAATCATGCTAGTAGAAATAATAGCAAATAAATAAAAGCAAACAACAAATAATGGGAAGGGAGCATATAGTGGGGAATTTAACATAAGGAGTGAGAAAATAATAAGACAGAATTAGACAGTGATCAACAACCATTTACGCAATTAAAATAGAAAGGAAACTTGCATGGTATCACCCTTCGTGCTTTTACTCTCAGCCTTACTAAATAATAATTAGAATGCACGGCATCACCCTTCGTACTTTTACTCTCATCCTCACCAGATTATAAATAAGAATGCACGGCATCACCCTTCGTGCTTTTACTCTCATCCTCACCAGATTATAAATAAGAATGCACGGCATCACCCTTCGTGCTTTTACTCTCATCCTCACCAGATTATAAATAAAAATGCACGGCATCACCCTTCGTGCTTTACACTCTTCCTCACAATACAAATAAATTATGCACGGCATCACCCTTCGTGTTTTATACTCTTCCTCACAATATAAATAAATTATGCACGGCATCACTCTTCGTGCTTTACACTCTTCCTCACCATTCACAGAATCTTTAACAACATATAAAGAAGAATTTCACAAGAAATCAGTATTTCATCATAGTTTCTATCACCATTTAACATTTTAATCTCAACTCAATATTCACAATATTATCTATCTCGGTGGAACCGGATACAAATCTTCCAACATTTCACTAACAACAATAATCATAGATAATAGGCTTTAAGACAACAAGAATAACAAGAATTAACTTTCACTCGCATGTTATGACTCGACCACAACGTATAGGTACTCGTCACCTCACCTATACATCGTATTTAGCAACAAAACAAGTAGCAAATAGTCACAAAATACCTATTCCCTCAAGCTAAGGTTAGACACAACACTTACCTCGATTTCGCAGGCCACTCACTGCTCAAGTACAGCTTTTCCTTTAGGATTCACCTCCAACCCACTCGTATCTAATCATAATTAGTTCAATATCATTAATTATTGCTAAAGGAATTAAATTTAATGCATAATCATGGTTTTCCTAAGTTTTCCCAAAAAAAGTTAAAAAATCGACCCCAGGCCCGCTTGGTCCAAACTCGAGGTTCGGACCAAAAATTCGTTTACCCGTTCACCCCCGAGCCCGGATATATGATTGGTTTGGGAATCGACCCCAATTGAGATCAAATTCCCCAAATTTTTGAAATACCTAGTTTCTACCCAAAATCCCCAATTCCACCATGAAAACCTTAGATTTTTAGGTTAAATCTTTGTATAAAGTAGTAAAAGATTGGAAGGAAGAGTTAATGAACACTTACCTATGATTGTGGATGAAAAGCCTTGATAAAATCGCCCCGTCTTCTACCCTTGTGAAAAATAAGAAGAAAAACGGCTAGAGTTCTAATTAATGTAACTCACTGACCGACCCTCGCACCTGCGGTGCTTGGGTCGTATGTGCGGGAGGGCTTCCGCTTCTGCGGAAAAGGGAATGGCCGCTGGGGCTGCACCTGCGGACAATGTTCCGCTTCTGCGGAGGAAGTCCGCATCTGCGAAAAAGGGGAAGCTGGGCCTGGGTCGCACCTGCGCCAAGGACTCGCAGGTGCGGGCACACCAGAACTGGTGCATCAGCAGCCTTGCTTGAGTTTTAACTCAACTCGCGCATCGCCCCAATGGCACCCGAGCCATCAGGGCTCCAAACCAAACATGCACACAAGTCCAAAAATATCCTACGGACTTGCTTGTGCGATCAAATCACCAAAATAACACCTAAAACTACGGATTTAGCATCAAAACTCATGAATTTCTCAAGAACACTTCAAAATTACTATATTCTCAATCGGACGTCTGAATCACGTCAAATAAACTCCGATTTCCACCAAATTTCACAGACATGACATATATATTATACAGACCTGTACCGGTCTCCAAAAACCAAAATACAGGCCCGATACCAACGAGTTCAAGCATTAATAAATTTGTTTAACTCCTTTAAATTTTAATCTAACAATTTTCATCAAAAATTCATTTCTTGAGCTAGGGACCTCAGAATATCGATTTCTGGCATACGCCAAAGTCCCATATTTTACTACGGACCTCCCAGTACCCCGGAACATGGGTCCAGGTCCGTTTACTTAAAACGTTGACCAAAGTCAGCTAAAAATCAAATTAAACTCTCAAAAATTATTATTTCATATATTTTCACATAAAGGCTTTCCAGATTCATGTCCGGAGTATGCACGCTAATTGAGGTGAATAAAAATAATGTTTTAAGGCTAAAGATCCCGAAATATAGTCTTAAATCACAAGATGACCCTTTGGGTCATCACAATCTCCACCTCTAAAACAAACGTTCATCCTCGAACGGACATAGAAAGGTACCTGAACTGGTGAACAGGTGGGGATATCTACTCCGCATCTCTGACTCGGACTCCCAAGTAGCTGCCTGAACGGGCTGACCTCTCCACTGCACTCGAACTGAAGGATAAATTTTCGACCTCAGTTGTCGAACTTGCTGGTCTAGAATGGCTACCGGCTCCTCCTCATAAGTCAAATCCTTGTCCAACTGGAGAGCTGAAATCCAACACGTGAGATGTGTCACCATGATATTTCCGGAGCATAGACACATGGAATACCGGATGAACTGAGGATAACCCTGGAGGCAATGCAAGTCTATAAGCTACCTCCCCCACTCTCTCGAGAATCTCAAATGGCTCGATATATCTAGGGCTCAACTTGCCCTTCTTCCCAAATCTCATAACACCCTTCATGGGCGATACCCGAAGTAATACCCTCTCTCCGACCATGAATGCTACATCACGAACCTTACGGTCGGCATAACTCTTTTTCCTAGACTGAGTTGTACGAAGGCGATCCTGAATAATCTTGACCTTGTCCAAGGCCTCCTAAACTAAGTCTGTACCCAATAACCGAGCCTCTTCCGACTCAAACCATCCAACTGGCGATCTGCACCATCTACCATATAATGCCTTGTAGGGAGCCATCTGAATGCTCGACTAGTATCTGTTGTTGTAGGCAAACTCCGTTAACGGCAAGAACTGATCCCACGATCCTCCGAAATCTATAACACAAGCGCGGAGCATATCCTCCAAGATCTAAATAGTACGCTCGGACTTCCTTTCCGTCTGAGGATGGAATGTTGTTCCCAACTCAACTCGCGTACCCAACTCACACTGAACTGCCCTCCAAAAGTGCGAGGTAAACTGCGTACCTCGATCAGAAATGATAGAAACTGGAACGCCGTGAAGGCGAACGATCTCCCGAATATATATATCTCTGCCAACCGCTCCGAGGTGTAAGTACTTTCCACCGGAATGAAGTGTGTTGATTTAGTCAGCCTATCCACAATGACCCAAATGGCGTCAAACTTTCTCTGAGTCCATGGGAGTCCAACAACAAAGTCCATAGTGATCCACTCCACTTCCACTCAGGAATCTCTATCTGTTGAAGCAAACCACCAGGTCTCTAGTGCTCATATTTCACATGTTGATAATTTAAGCATCGAGCCACATAAGCAACTATATCTTTCTTCATCATTCGCCACCAATAATGATGTCGTAGGTCTTGGTACATCTTGGCAGCACCAGGGTGAATAGAATACTTAGAACTGTGAGCCTCCTCAAGGATCAACTCACGAATCCTATCAACATTAGGCACACACACTCGACCGTGCATCCTCAAAACACCGTCATCTCCAACTGTAACTTGCTTGGAACCACCATGCCAAACTATGTCCTTAAGGACCATCAATTGAGGGTCATCATACTATTGATCTCTGATACGCTCAAATAAGGAAGACCGAGCGACTGTACAAGCTAGAAAACGGCTGGGCTCTGAAATTTCTAACCTTACAAACTGATTAGCCAAAGTATGAATGTCTGAAGCTAGTGGCCTCTCACCGACTGGAATGAACGCAAGGCTGCCCATACTCACTGCCTTCCTACTTAATGCATCGGCCACCACATTGGCCTTCCCCGGATGGTACAATATAGTGACGTCATAGTCTTTAAATAGTTACAACCATATCCTCTATCTCAAATTGATACCTTTTGCTTGAACAAGTACTGAAGGCTGCGATGATCCATGAAAACCTCACAGGGCACACCATAAAGATAGTGCCTCCAAATCTTCAATGCGTGAACAATGGCTGCCAACTCTATGTCATGGACAGGATAATTCTTCTCATGAACCTCCAAATGCCGAGATGCATATGCAATCACCCTTCCTTTCTGTATCAATAACGCTTCGAGCCCAACACGGGAGGCATCACAATATACCATGAAAGATCCTGAACCTGATGGCAACACCAACACTGGTGCTGAAGTCAAGGCTATCTTGAGCTTCTGAAAGCTCGCCTCACACTCGTCCGACCATTTGATTGGGGCACCTTTCAAAGTCAATTTAGTCATTGGGGCTGCTATAGATGAAAACCCCTCCACAAAACGACGGTAGTAACCCGCCAAACCCAAGAAGCTCTTGATTTCCATGGCTGAAGTGGGTCTAGGCTAGTTCTTGACCGCCTCTACCTTCTTAGGATCTACCTGAATACCCTCTGTCGATACGATGTGACCCAAGAAAGCTATTGAATCCAACCAAAACTCGCACTTTGAAAATTTAGCATACAACTGACTGTCCCTCAAAGTCTGAAGCGCTATCTGGAGGTGCTGCTCTTGCTCCTCCTGATTGCGGTAGTATATCAGAATGTCATCAATGAACACAATCACAAAGGAATCCGGATAAGGCTTGAACACCCGATTCATCAAGTCCATAAATGATGTTGGGGCATTAGTCAAGCCAAAGACATCACCATAAATTCATAGTGACCATACCTCGTCCGAAAAGCTATCTTAAGGACATCGGATGCCCTAATCTTCAACTAATGGTAGCCCGATCTCCAATCGATCTTTGAAAACACCTTGGCACCCTGAAGCTGATCAAACAAATCATCAATTCTCGGAAACGGATACTTATTCTTGATAGTGACTTTGTTCAACTGCCGGTAATCTATACACATCCTCATCGATCCATCCTTCTTCGTCACGAACAAAATTGGTGCACCCCAAGGCGAGACACTAGGTCTAATGAGTGCAATTGTTCGTTCAATTCCTTCCATTCTAATGGGGCCATCCGGTATGGAGGAATAGAAATGGGCTGAGTGCCCGGAGCCACATCAATGCAAAAACCAATATCCCTATCGTGTGGCATCCCCGGCAGGTCTACAGGAAACACCTCGGGAAACTCACGAACAATAGGCACCGATCTATAGAAGAAACCTCATCACTAGAATCACGAACATGAGACAAATAGGCCAAACACCCTTCTCGACCACACCCCGAGCCTTTATATAAGAAATAACCCTGCTGGAGGAATGACTAGGAGTCCCTTTCCACTCTAATCGAGGCAATCCTGGCAAGGCTAATGTCACTGTCTTGGCGTGACAGTCCAAGATGGCATAATAAGGCGACAGCCAATCCATACCCAATATGACATCAAAGTCAACCATATCAAGAAGTAAAAGTTCCACACTAGTTTCAAGACCCTCAATAACGACCACACACACAAGATACACACGATTTACAATAATAGCATCCCCCACGGGCATATACACATAAATAGGGACGCTCAAGGAATCGTGGGGCACAACCAAATATAAAGCAAAACAAGATGAAACATAAGAGTAAGTAGATCCCAGATCAAACAGAACTGAAGCATCTCTATTGCAAACTGAAATGGTACATGTGATAACAGCATCGGAGGTCTCCGCCTCAGGTCTGGTCGGAAATGCATACAATCAGGGCTGGACCCCACCACCCTGAACCATGTCTCTGGGATGACCTCTGACAGGTGGACCTCCACCTCTAGCGGGCTGGCCTCCACCTCTAACAATCTAGCCCCTACCTCTTGCTACCTGACCCCTACCCCTGGCTGGCTGGGTAGGTGGTGCGGTAGCTGGTGCCGGAACTATAAAACAAGAACCCTGATACTGAGAACTACCTGACGCGCGAGGGAAATATCTAGCAATGTGCCTGGGGTCACCATAAGTATAACAAGACTTCGGCTGCTGAGACTGCTGGACGGCAAACGGACCCTGTCGACCTGTATAACCACCTTGAAAACTCTGAAGAGGAGGTGCACTAATAGGAGCTGGCTGATCAGAACAAGGCAAGTAAGAGCCACGACCACCTGGTGCACCATAGGATGTCTGAAGTTCTTAATGGAATGGCCTGGAAGAATGGCCTCTACTGAAAGTAACCCCGCCTCCAGATGAGGCACCGTAGAATCCACCGGAATGGCGAGGTCTATTGTCGGACCCCTGACCTCCCAATCGAAGAACTACCTCAATTCGCCGGGCCACATTGGCCACATCCTGGAAAGATATCTCGTTCCCTGTCTTTTTAGCCATCTGCAATCGGACAGGCTGGGCAAAACCCTTAATAAATCTCCTAACCCTCTCCCTCTCTGTGGGTAGCAAAAGAGTAGCATGACGAGCCAAATCCACGAAACAGGCCTCATACTGCGTAACAGTCATGCTGCCCTGCTGGAGACGCTCAAACTAACGGCAGTGATCCTCTCTCATAGTAATAGGTAGAAACTTCTCCAAGAAGAGGTGTGAAAACTGATCCCAAGCAAGAGCAGGTGATCCCGCTGGTCTAGTCAATAGATAATCCCTCCACCATTTCTTGGCGTCATCTGGAAAGCAGCAAAGTCGACCCCATTGGTCTCCAAAATACCCATGTTCTGAAGAACCTCATGACAACTATCAAGGTATTCCTGGGGGTCCTTTGAAGTGGAACCACTAAAATGAACAGGGAAGAGCTTGATAAACCTGTCAAATCTCCACAAAGCATCGGAGGACATAGTTGTCCCATCAACGAGTGGTGCTATAGCAACTGGCTAAACTACCCCAACTGGATGGGATGCTGGGATCTGAAGCTAAGGAGTAATCTGCTCCGGAGTGTGGGTAGTAGGAGTCTGGACTCCTTCTCCAGCCTGAGATACAACGGCTGCTTCAGGGAGTGCACCAGTCTAGGATACACTCTCCATAAGGCCTACTAGTCGGATCAAGGCATCCTGAAGCACCGGGGTAGCAATAAATCCCTTTGGGACCTGAGCTGGTCCCGCCGGAACGGTCTGAGCTGGAGCCCCCTCATCAAGCTCTATATGGGGATCCACAGCTGGAGCTGCTGCCTGAGCACTGGGCTGAGTTCTGCCCATGCTCGGGCTCTGTTACGGCCTCGGCCTCTTCCCCTTGTAGGAGCCGATGCTGCTGGAGGATTCGAATGCTGGTCAGCGGAAGATGAGGTACGTGTTCTCGCCATCTGCAAGAGAATAAGAATAGAAGAGCTTAATCAGTATTGGGATAACAAGAATCGCACGACAGAGTAGAATAAAAGTGAACTTGTTCCTAACTTTATAGCCTCTAAAGATAAGTACAGATGTCCCCGTACCGATCCTTCAGACTCTATTAAGCTTGTACGTGAATTGTGAGACCTAGGCAACCTAGTGCTCTGATACCAACTTCTCACGACCCGATTTCCCACCGTTGGGACCATGGTGGTGCCTAACTCTATACTTGCTAGCCAAGCCAACATTAGAGGGTTACGATATTAAAAAAACTAAAACATATAAGAAATTTTACTGCCATCCAATATACGATACCAAAAGTAATAAATGAAATGGCAAACAATACTGCGAAACTAATACTAATGTCTAGCTACCCAAGGTTTGGAGTCACAATTCACGAACTACTAAGAATTTACTACAAGTATTTGGCAGAAAGAAAATTTATATTTGTTTTGAACTAAATAAAATAACAACTGAATAATAAGGAAGAGACTTCAAGAATCTGCGGACGTCGGCAGATCTACCTCGTGTCTCCGCGCGATTAGTCTGCTACAACTCAAATTCAGCTCGGACCTAAACCTGGATCTGCACAAGAAGTGCAGAATGCAGTATCATTAACACCGACCCCATGTACTGGTAAGTGTCGAGCCTAACCTCGGCGAAGTAGTGACAAGGCTAGGACAGGACACCACATAAAAACCTGGACATGTATAATAATGCTAGTAGAAATAACAGAAAATAAAGAAAATTAAACAACAAACAAATAATGGGAAGGGAGCATTCAGTGGGTAATTTAACATAAGGAGTGAGAAAACAATAAGACAGAATTAGACAGTGATCAACAACAATTTAAGCAATTAAAATAAAAAGGAAACTTGCACGGCATCACCTGTAACGATCCGGCCAGTCGTTTTACTTTCTAGAACCTCGTGCCCCTAAATAAGACTTCCTGTATTTACTTTTACTGATGTATGACTTACGGGGTTGGTTGGTTGGTTCGGGAATTAGAAGAGTTCGGGTTGGAATTGGAACACTTAGTTCCTTAAGGTTGGCCTTAAAAGCCAAGTTTGACTTTGGTCAATGTTTGACCTCGGAATTGGGATTTGAAGGTTCCAATAGGTTTGTATGATGATTTCAGACTTGGGTGTATGTTTGAACGGGTTTTGGATGACCGGGGGGGCGTTTCGGCACCAAATAGTGGAATACGATTCTTGAGGTTCAAAAAAAGAGGTTTGGAACGTGTTTTGGTGTTATCTAGATCCGAATGGAATACTGATATTTGGAATAGTTCCGTAGAGTCAATTATGACTTGCTCGCAAAATTTGGTGTCATTCCGAGTAGTATAAGTACGTTTCAGCGTATTGGAAGTGAATCTAAGAACTTAAAGTTCTTAAGCTGAGTTTAGTTGGTTTTGGGATACGATTCTTAGACTTAATGTTGTTTTGGGCATTCCGTAGGTTCGAGCGAGTCCGTATTCTAATTTAGAACTTGTTGGTATATTCGAACGGGGCCTCGATATCATTAATTATTGCTAAAGGAATTAATTTTAATGCATAATCATGGTTTTCCTAAGTTTTCCCCAAAAAATTTAAAACCGACCTCGGACCCGCTTGATCCAAACTCGAGGTTCGGACCAAAATCCGTTTATCCGTTCACCCCCAAGCCCGGATATATGATTGGTTTTGGAATCCGACCCCAATTGAGGTCAAATTCCCCAAATTTTCAAAATACTTAGTTTCTACCCAAAATCCCCAATTCCACCATGAAAACCTTAGATTTCTAGGTTAAATCTTTGTATTAAGTAGTAAAAGATTGGAAGGAACGAGTTAATGAACACTTACCTATGATTTTGGAAGAAAAGCCTTGAGAAAATCGCCCTAAGTCTTCTACCCTTGTAAAAAATAAGAAGAAAAATGGTTGGAATTCTAATTAATGTGAACTCACTGCCCGACCCTCGCACCTACGGTGCTTGGGTCGCACCTGCTCTTGCGCACGTGCGGGAGGGCTTCCGCTTCTACGAAAAAGGGAATGGCCACTGGGGCCGCACCTGCGGACAATGTTCCGCTTCTGAGGTCCCGCTTCTGCGGAGGAAGTCCGCATTTACGAAAAAAGGGAAGCTGGGCCTGGGTCGCACCTGCGGACTGTCGCTCGCACCTGCGGCCAAGGACTCGCAGGTGCGGGCACAACAGAACTGGTGCACCAGCAGCCTTGGTTGAGTTTTAACTCAACACGCGCATCACCCGAATGGCACCCGAGCCATCGGGGCTCCAAACCAAACATGCACACAAGTCCAAAAATATCCTACGGACTTGCTCGTGCGATCAAATCACCATAATATCCTTCGCGTCTCATTGGGGCATCTGGAGTAATTAGATTGATCCACCTTGTGTGGGTATTTTAATCATGTCCAATTCATGAGATCCCTTTTTTTAGATCATTATTTAATCGAAAGCCCAAACGTCATCCTTCCTCTATCACAATTTCACATTCATTCTACTATCAAAGTAGCATTCTATCTCTTCTAAATGCCATTAGTCTTTGACTCGTTTGAGTTCATTTAGGCTATACTGAGCTTTGTACAACTTAGAGGAACCATCAGCTCTCTTGTTTCCGTGGGCTTAATCCTGAGGACTTATCCATTCTCGTCACCTTCTCACTTGCCCTTTCTTATCCTTACTCCTGTCCTCCTAAACCTTGTCGCTTTTCCATACTGTAGCTTGCGACCTATACATATCTATTTATACTACTCGCAAACTTCCTTGAACTTGCTTGCACCATAAATTTCCTTAGGTTATTCTGGAACGTCAAGCGAGACATCGCATCGTCTCTAACTCTCCTTCACTCTCTTATCTAGACCTTTTGATATCTAAAATCCATAGGTTGGAAGATATGCCATTGACGACGACGTTGTCATTCCTGGATATTTAATCCCAGCGGCTTTAGCCTTCTATCTGAAGTATAGATTATTCACCACCTTCTGCACATGAGTATCTTGTACGTTCTTCACCTTTACCTTACTTACCTTAAAATCTCGCATCGTATCTTTTATCTCTTTCGTGACCTCCCTTCCACCTAGGTGTAATTCACGTCTATAACTTGAAGCTCTTATTAATATATTCACACCTCTGGTATATACACAATCCGGTGGGAGCTTCGTGCTGACTTCTTATGAGGCTGGTACTTCTTCTAACTGGGTTTCTTGTAGAGCCATTATAGATTATGATTGTTGTGTTATTTCTCTTAAATATCTGATATTAAGAGTGATTCTATGATGTTCTCCAGCACAACTTCTATAATTTTTCTAGGTCCAATAATCAGACTCCTGATTTACTTAGGTGATGTAATTCTTTAGTTTCCTCTTTCTTCTGATCAGCCTTTACGTAGGCTTAAGCTATCTTCTGATCTGTGGCTCATGGTATCAGTTACTACTTTAGCCTTTCATGGGTGTTATGGAATATCCGTGATACAATCTTTTAAGAATTCAATCCTTTGTCTATGACCTGGGCTTAATTCTTTCTTTAAACTTATACCAGAGTCTTTTATGGTTGTATGATTGTCAACAAATATGCTGCCTGGATAATGCTCCAAAATCTTGAGTGTATCCATAACGTACTAACTCTGGATCATTGATCAAATAATTCATTTGTTCCATCTTAGATTTCTTTCTACATAAGCTATTACTTTTCCTGGTCTTCCTTCCCCCTTGTTACGTCCATACTTAGCTTATCTTAGTGCCCACACTTGCCAGAGTTTTCATACAACTCATATGATATTGAATATTAGTTTTAATTCTTATTTCCCGTTCATTAGCCACGGTAGGTGCCAATTTCCTTTGGAATGCTTACAATGTTGTTTCAAGATTGTTGTTACACGACCATTTCCTCTTTAGGTCGTTGTGCTGAGGTTGAAGCCTTCTTCCTTATTTCCCCAGCTAATCTTTCATCGTAGTACTTAGGGAAGACCCTCTGACTCTTGTAAAGATGCGAGCTTATTATATCATATACTCGACAGACCTTCTGATGTCCTTCATCGCCTATACTTATCCGTAGTTACTTATTTCCACGCCCTTGTGCTCGTATGGTTGTTTCTGAACTGATATTTTGACTGCCTTCCCAGTGGAACTTTCTTTTATCCCCGTAACACTCATACGGTGTCTTTATCTACCCCGACTCTTATTTGAATACATCTCAAGTATTATAATGATATTCTTCGAGGCTGAACTCTCCATGTTGGGTTCTACTATGTTTATCTCACACGATCTGATGATTCTTCTGTAACCTCCTGTTTAGCCATAACTGGGATCTTCCTGACCAATTACTAACTACTCGTTGGCCCATTCTCATATCAATATTCCTCGTAATCTTTCTTGGTTACTTCCTTTGTCTTAACTTACGTCTGGTACTGGCTCCTTATTTATTAATAACAGCTCGGGCAGAAACCTTTACTTCCTCTCCTTGACGTCGTGCTTGCACAATATTCTTGAAATCGTAGCGTATCTGTAAGATTTGGATAACTGCCATCTCATTCATCTTTCATTTACCGCATTCTTCCTTTACCATTCCATAGTCACTAGAACCACTTAAATTCTGACTTAATTCCACATTACTCCATATTCCCCCCTTTAGGGATGTACTAAAAACTAAAGCCACGAGGATCTACCTATATATATATATATATATATATAT
>ML397697.1:0-70229 GCA_005239525.1 Nicotiana knightiana | reverse complement strand
GGGTAACATGAAAGGTTACCCGACTTTTCTTCTATTTGTACTACACATGTATGAGCATGATGATAGAATCACATGCCATAGTAAATTAGATGTTTACTGAAATAAATATCAGTTGGCGTGACCGGTCGACCATCCCAGTTCAATTATGATCTGAAAAATGATTGAGAATTCACATTGACATATATTGAAGAATTAGGAGATTCTTCAAGAATTTTCATGTACGACTTGTTCTCATGATAAATTCATCGCTATACCAGCTGGGGTTGGGATTTTATTCCCTGATTTTTGGAACATATAAAAAGGTGATATATATATGGGCCCAGTCACCTACCATGTGGACCGCTTACTATAATATGATTTTAATAGATGCATTTTTTCTATGATCACATGTGCATTTGTTATCAACTTGCAGTTTGGCTTTTGCAAGGTTGCTTGCTCAAATTATTAGAGCACAANGCACATGTATGAAATGCATGAAAAGTACGTAATAATCTCAATATTCCTTCTGGATAAACTTTTCTAACTGCGTATTATTCTGACACCCATGAACAGAAAATAATAAAAATTCTCATGGGGAATCAAAAATATAGACACCCCTACTATTTTTATGAATAGAGTAATTTATAGAAACTGTGTATTTGCTCGTTTCTTCAGTATAATTTGGACCATGCCAAAATAAAGAAGGGATAGCCTTAACATACCTGGAGTAGGGAAAAAATTGTATGATTTTCTTGGAAAAGGTTGCACCGTACTTCTTTAGAACCACAAAATTTCTCCGTTGCTAAGGTTCTAAAAATTCTCGTTGGAATTGTTGAAACTTGTAGGAATCATGTTGCTTAAGGTATAAAATCTGATTTGCAATGCTTTTGAGAATGGAATTTGAAGACTTATCAAAATGGCCAACGTTAGTGCCTTATAGTTAATGGGCAAAAGCTAACATTTGTAAGATTCTTTTTTTTTGTGTAAGAAATGAAGTGCCTTTGTACTAACATATTGTTGCCACCTATTAAAGAATGAGTAAGAGTCATAGATTTGGAAGTGGCTTGCTGCCACATCATTCTTACCATCTTTATCCAAATTTTTTTGAAATTAATTTAATTAGGTAATATCCCGCTACCCGGTAATTAATCAATTACCTGCACAATTAAGAATTTTTTCAAATTACTTAAAATTCTTCTTATTTTTAATACACTTTATATATCCCAATATCATGGTCATATGGTACCTTGTATGGTACTAGTCCGTAAATATCGGGTATTAAGGCTCAGCCCGTATTTTATTCCCACATGCCAAACTTGGACGAAAATTCATTTTCTTTGGCTTGCTTCCCCTTTCACCGTCACGAATTTACTCATCACTTGTGAAATAGCATAATCCTTATAATCTCCAAATAATCTTTTCCTTGGACCAGTATCAATTACCTTACGACAAATTCAACGCACAATATTACAGGGTGCGACATCATCATAATATAATACTCCAGGACGTAATATCGACATAATATTGTGGGGCGTAACAACGGGGTTCTAGAATACAAAACGACCGGTCGGATCGTCACAACGGGTAAATATGAAAGGTTACCGACTTTTCTTCTATATGTACTACACATGTATAAGCATGATGATAGAATCACATGACATAATAAATTAGATATTTACTGAAATAAATATTAGTTGGTATGACCGGTCGGCCATCCCGGTTCAATTATGATGCGAAAAATGACTGAGAATTCACATTGGCATATATTGAAGAATTAGGAGATTCTTCGAGAATTCTCATGTACAACTTGTTCTCATGATAAATTAATTACTATAGCAGCTGAGATTGGGATTGTATTCCCTGATTTTGGAACATCTGAATGGTGATATATATATATATATATATATATATATATATATATATATATATATATATATATATATAGCCCAGTTACTTGCCATGTGAACCGTTTACTATTATATAATTTTAATATATGCATTTATTCTATGGTCACATGTGCATTTGTTATCAACTTGCAGTTTGGCTTTTGCAAGGTTGCTTGCTCAAATTATTAGAGCACAATTCCAGAATAAAAATTATGATAATTTATCTTGATAATGCTGGTTTAAATACAAGTTGGTTTAGCAGAAACTGTATGCCTCCAATTAAGCTAAACCACTGGTTATGAGAATAAAACTCCCAAATAGAAATTTGGTATGACGTGTATTATTTAATATACAACAACACTTGTACGCTTCTAGCCAACAAGTTATGAAAAATTCTTTCTGTCACAATTGGTTCAAGGTCAGGAACTAAATAACTTCCATCTAGAAATATGAATGTGCTATATGATTTAATTATCCCACCACAATGCACAAAGATGGATTTCCAAAGAAGGTTGGAAAATGTGTTGGTGGTCTCAACAATAGGGGGAGAAAATGGGCAGCTAAAAAGTGATACGTGAAATAAATTATTATGATTACATCTAGATCCTCGTACAAGAAAATGTGAACTTGAAATCAAGTGATATTTCATTTGCAAAATATTGCGAGGGACATTCGCTGACCCAAAGCTAAATGCCATATTTCAGATGATAATGCTCCAACTAAAATAAAGTCCATGATGGATAGAATCTATGACACACATAAAGCGTAACAGACTAATTGGTTCCAAAGATAATACTTCTTGAAGAAGGAGCGGAGCAAATGATCAAGATGGTCATAATAAGGAGGCAAGTCTCTAGAAGAGCACCACGACATAACACTCTATAAGACCTCATGGAAGGGGCTCAAGTACCTGAAAATAACGAGATTTCGATAAGTTATGTCTTTATTGTGTGATGATGGAACCGATGTAAAATGATCATCGATGATTTGTTGATATAATGTAGGCTCGATATTATTAATATTGACGAGAATCTTGAGCTCAAATCTGTCATGGAATTTGGACAAATAAATGATTCGCCAAATGAAAAATACGCAAGGAAAATTGACTTCATCTGAAAAATGTAAAGTCGGACGAATAGTCCTAATACCTGAAAGTATAAAGCGTATGTGGAAATAATGAAAACGATTAGTGTTATATTGCAAAAGAAATTCTTGGTATGAATTTATTTATTCTAAAAAATATTGCCAAGGTTTTGTTGGGTATACAAATGCAAGGTATAGTTCGTTGTTTGTGAGGTATTGCCTTATTGCAATATTCAACAAAGTTCTAATTACATTGAATATGATACTGCATGCATAGCTCAATTGAAAAAAGGACTATCGAAGGAGACAAAATAAAGAATATTTCACCAAAGTTCTATTAATACATGATTGGTGTTCAACAAATTTGTTCAAGTGATAATTTGGCAATTTCTTCACAAAGATTGCCGACCTCAGCAATTGAAAAGTTGTTATACAAGATTGGAATTCATCGTCTCCAAGATATCAAGTGATATTTTTGTGGGGGGAGGGGGGGGAGGGAGTATAGCACGCACTGCACTTTTTTTCCTTTAGCTAAGGTTTTATCCCATTGAGTTTTTCTGGTAAAGTTTTTAATGAGGCAACAAGTAATGCGTATTACAAGATATGTGTACTTTTTTTCCTTTACTAAGATTTTTTTCTACAGGATTTTTTCTTAGTAAGATTTTAACGAGGTATATTATGTATAGACATCAAAGGGAGAGTGTTATGAAATATTATAATTATATGAGTGGGTATCTATAACTCCTAAAGGAGTAACACCCACTACTCTTCTCCATTAACCTCCCACTACTTCTTACCATTATGATTGTAACTCCAACACCTCCATGATCATTCCTCATGATTTCAATAGTTAATACCATACTCATGACATCACTTTGTATTACCTAAATATCATCTTATAAATAGAGGGTTTGAGCATCATATTGTATATATATATATATATTTGAATACATGAAAGAAATAAGAATATCTTATCTCTTGCTCCCTACATTCTTATCTATTTTGTTATTTTATATTATTACTTTGAGCTAAGTTACTTAACAGGGATAAAAATACACAATTTTATTGATTCAAACTTGGGTTTAGTCAGGGAAATATCACAAGAACTAAATCCCAAAATACCAATCAAATGAACAATTGCCCTATTTTATTTATTTATATTTTCCAGAGAAAAATATCCGACAAGTATATTAATGCGGGTCGGGCCAGCTTCCTGACAGGGATAGCTTATTCGGGTGCAGACTTAGAGACCTGATACGGGCAACAGAGAAGGTACAAACGGCCACCGTCTTCCGGAGCAGAGATTCATATGATTCTATAAAGTGGTATTCTCCTACCGTTAAGAAGAAATTCAAACAACACAATCAACAAGTTTTTCTTTAGTTTATTGGAAAAGAAAAGCTCTTCTAAAACCCTAAATTCAGAGAGAATATAGTTCCAGGAAGGAAGTGAGAATTACACCATGGGGAAGAAACAGCACAGTAAAGATCGAATGTTCATAACCAAGACTGAATGGGCCACCGAATGGGGCGGCGCTAAATCCAAAGAGCTTAAAACCCCTTTTAAACGGCTCCCCTTCTATTGCTGCGCGTAAGCTCGTTTCTCTTTTCTGTTGCTTGTATTATTGTTTGCTCAATATCATCTTTTTAAGTTAATTTTTGGTTCAACGTGTTTTGTAATTGAATTTGCAGTCTTACATTTACACCATTTGAGGACCCAGTATGCACAGAAGATGGCAGCGTCTTTGAAATAGTGTCAGTATTTTATTGTCTCAGTGTTTTATCAGAAGTTGGATTTTCATCTGAACATTTAGTGTTAATTGATATTTTCTTTCGGCAGGCATATAGTTCCATATATCAGGAAATACGGGAAGAATCCAGTGACTGGAGCTCCTTTGAAGCAAGAGGACTTAATTCCTCTTACTTTCCATAAGAATGCTGAAGGTAATATCTTTTTGCTGAAGATATATTGCACCTGAATTATTTACTTGAAGAAAAAAAAAAGTATACTTAAAGTTGCACAAAACATTGTATATGTCTTGTCTGACGTTGAATGTGGGATGAGGGATAAGCACTTATGTCTATTTCTTTCACAGTAATCAGTTCAAACTTCTATAGAAATTTATGGATGAAATCTTGGGTCTTTAGTATCTGGTAATTAGGTACAGATATAATTTCTACTAGCTTTTCGGAGGGCTGTCATATAGCAGTTATTGTCATTTTCCAGGAATGAATTTAAAAGTGGTGATTTTATTGTTTCAGGAGAGTATCATTGTCCTGTCTTGAACAAGGTTTTTACGGAATTTACACATATAGTTGCTGTAAGAACTACAGGGAATGTTTTCTGTTATGAGGTATGGGATATTTGTCTCGTGATCTCTATTCTTTAATTTCCTTCAAACAGAAGAGCACATGCTGTTCCTTGCATGGAGAGTTTGATCCAGGCTTTCTTGCATAGGCAGTTAAAGAATTGAATATCAAGACAAAGAACTGGAAGGAGCTTCTCACTGATGAACCATTTACTAGAGAAGACCTTATAACGATTCAAGTAAGCTTCTAAATTACTTTCCTTCCTCTCAACTGTTATATATGCTAAATTAGAATGCTTACTGTTCTGATGCATTGCTTATATTGATATATTTAAACATCTAACTGCAGAATCCTAATGCGCTAGATGCCAAGGTGCTTCTAGATTTTGATCATGTTAAGAAAAGTTTAACGGTTGATGATGAAGGTGAGTAATTCTTTTATTCATACAGGTTTTGCTGCAATTATGGCTCCTCTGCTAATAAGTGTTTGGTACTTCATCAGAAATACAAAAAATGCAATCTGATCCTTCATACAACATAAATGTTACTGGGGACATTAAGCAAATGCTTAAGGAACTTGGAAGTGAGAAAGCGAAAGAGATTGCACTGCATGGTGGAGGTGGGAACAAGGCACAAAATGAAAGAGCTGCTGCTCTTGTTGCTATTTTAGCTGCAAGATCGCGTATCAAAGATGATGCAAAGACAAAGGAAAATGGTGAAGGTACAGCAAAGCAGACTTTCAGCATTGTCGATGCTGCATCGGCATCAGTTCATGGAAGAAGTGCAGCTGCTGCAAAGTCTGGTTCAACTGATAAAACAGCTGCGCGGATAGCTTTGCACATGTTGGGTGAAAGGACACCAGTGAATGCTAAGCTGGTTAGTTTTTAGAGAGAAATCATCTCTTTCCTTTTTCTTTGGATCAAATCACAGAGTAAATATCAATCTGTATGCATAGTTTACACTTCTCATTTGAGAACCTATACCTGGTGTGCTTTTCATAATATTCCCATGTTATGTTGAAGTTCAAGTGCATTTCTGTGTTTCAAAGAAATACATCTTTTATCTTTTTGTTTTTATCCCGGTTTGATTATCGATTTCAACAACAACAATGACCCAGTGAAATCCCACAAGAAAAAAAAGATTTTTTGTAAAGCATATAGGAAAATGATATTTAGTCAAGGCTTTCATCATCTCTTTTAGTTTTGTTCTCACCACATACCTTTCCTTTCTTCTTCTCTTCTCGTTCTTGTTCCTCTTGGTCATATTATATTGCATTTTGACTTCATGTACTTTCTGGTCTATTACTAGATTTTTTGTAACTAATGGTGCATCCTGAGTAACGTTATAATTTTGTCACTTTGACCTCGTAGCAAAAAATGGGGCATAATGGAAGAAAAAGATCAATTTAGGTGATACCTATTAGTTGGAACTGCGTTTTAGTCACCTTAGTACGTTTACTTTAGGTCTTATGTTTTCTACGAGTCTTTTAGTGCTATTTGAGATTTATGTCAGATGAAATGTGGGCCTTAGATGAGTTTAAATGGAGCGGCATGGTTAGTGAGGATTCATTTAGCTGACCGCAACTTGCTTGGATTAAGGTGTAATAGTTGTTTTTGACCTTGTGGCTTGTCTTTGTGGTTTCTTTATCGGGATAATCCAATAAAACCATGTCGCACTAGCTAAAACATAATATAGATATATGTTTATAGGAGTTTGCTGCTGGTGTTTTATTCCTTCTTCACATGTTAATCAAGAAACATATAGTTCTTTTTAGGGACATCTAGAGACAAGATGGTTTTTGCATCCTGCTTCACAACTAGCTAGCTATCAGCCTAATAAAAAACTAGCTAGTTATCAGTTGTGCTCCTTTTAAATTGTTCTTTGCCGCAATATCTTAGTTTCCTGTAGTTAAAACAATTGGCATTGGCTTGTATTAATTTCATATTGTATCTGTTAATCTTTTCACCTAGTTAAAAAATTTCTTTGCTCATTCCTGGTGGTTAGTCTAACCTCTACAATGTTGAGGTTTAGTGAGATGCTCGGTGCAACAATTTCCTTTTACTTATCCCCCCAAAAAAAATGCTAGGTGCAACAAGAAATAATGCATAGAAAGCATGGCAGAAATCTGTTGTTTTATTCAAAGTGATTTATAATGGTATTCAATTCTTTCAGGTTAAGAGTCGTTTTACCACTGGTGCTGCTTCTCGATCCTTCACTTCCACCTCCTATGATCCAGTAACAAAGAATGAATATGAATATGTTAAAGTTGAGAAAAATCCCAAGAAGAAAGGTTACATCCAGCTGCATACAACACATGGTGATTTGAACATTGAGCTTCATTGTGACATAACACCAAGGACATGTGAGAACTTCATTACTCTTTGTGAACGAGGATATTACAATGGAGTAGCATTTCATAGAAACATCCGGTATTTTAATAACATTTTTACTTGACGGTTGTAGAGTAATTGTTTATCAATAGGGACCATTGAATGTCAAGGAACTATTTTGTCTATGTTTGCAGGAATTTCATGATTCAGGGTGGTGACCCAACTGGCACAGGGAGAGGAGGTGAGTCTATCTGGGGAAAGCCCTTCAAGGATGAAGTACACTCCAAGTTGCTGCATTCTGGTAGAGGTGTTGTTAGCATGGCTAACTCTGGTCCTCACTCAAATGGTTCACAGTTTTTCATCCTGTATAAGTCTGCCACTCACTTAAATTTCAAACATACCGTCTTTGGTATGGTTGTTGGAGGCTTGACAACACTTTCTGCTATGGAGAAAGTTCCTGTCGATGAGGATGACCGACCTCTGGTTAGTAGGAAGAGCAACTCTATATTTACTTCTTATTTAACAACTTAGCACCTTGAGTCATGCCTTAGATGCAAAGATTATGCTTTGGTTGAGAGTTTAACTAACTTGGGTGGAAATACTTCCATAAATCTTTTTTAGTTATACCAGCACTATTGTTCGAGTGGCTACTCCGTTTACATATCTGAAAGCTTATGTTGTTAGATCCTATTATTAGAACCAGTATTACGTGATAACGCGATTAATATGGCGAATACAGATATTTCTCCAATAAAGTGATCGATATAATATTGGCCATCTAATAGTAGTTATTTATTTAAAGAAACAGTTCCATAATCCAAACTGAGCAAGTGAAGAATCTTTGTTGGCGTGCTCAGCTTTTGGGGTGATCTTTAGTTTTTGTTTTTTTTAATTTTTCTTTTTACTAGAAACAGTTTCATAGTCCAAACCAAACAAGTCAAGAATCTGTGTTAACCTGTTCAGCTTTGGGATAAAGATGAGATTTGAAGATCTTGCCAATGTAAACTTGCTGTGCTGCATGTGTGTGTTAATTTATCTTCCTCTTATTCTTGCACATTCATCATGCTTATGCTTTTCCCGTCTGGTTAAACTGGCAGATTGTGTGCTACCAGTTTTTCTAAATGAAATACTTCTCTAAAGAGAAAGAGGGGAAAAAATCTTCCATTCTCAAAATTCCTTTTGATTTTTGAGTTTCAACAGAAAGTGGAGTGATAAGTGGAGTGATAGGATCTAATCAGGATCTCATATAGTTGTAAAGAACCGAATGCAGTATGATAGTAGTTGTGCTATTTCAGCCAATTGTGAGCTCTTGGTTGTTTCATAACTTCATATTTAATGCTTTCTTCTTTTTCAAAAGAAGACTTCATTTTCTTCCCAAGTATCATCTTGTCAAGTGGCCTTCCATTTGGCCGGGTATTTTCTTTCAGCCTTCCTTCATCTTTCATATCCTTCCCCTGGAGGGAGCCCATACTTGAAAATCTTGCTGTTTTTCTGCGCTTTCAGTGTTTTAATTTCTTATCTAGATAATTTTTTAAGCTGACTTTCTTTGTTCTGATGCCTGAGTCCTTACCTCAACTCCTTTTGCTTCTGCTGTCTGTGCAGGAAGAGATCAAGATAATAAGCGTAGAAGTTTATGTCAATCCCTATGCGGAGCTTGATGAAGAAGAAGAGAAAACAAATGATGACAAGAAAACTGAGGATGAAGATAATGTTAGTATTATTTTTTTTTTTCTTTAGCCTTTTTGATAACACAGCCATTTTGCTTGTTTGATTGGATCTACTAATACTCTGTGTCCATCTCTCTTTCTCTTTTCTCTTCCTGTATTTCAGGAGAAGGTTGGATCATGGTACAGCAACCCTGGAACAGGTACCTCAGAGATTCAAGCTGTTGGCAGTGGGGTTGGGAAGTATTTGAAAGCAAGGGCTGCACAGGCCGACTCCAAAACTTCTTCTGATAGTAGTCTACCACCTATTTCTGCGGCAAAGAAGAGAAAAACGGGCACATCAACAGAGCTTAAAGATTTCTCAGCATGGTAGAATTGCAATTATCAGTTAACTGTGACATTGAATCGCTATAGGTGAGTGTAACATAGCAGATACGTGTAAGAGGGAAACTAAATGGTTAGGATGTAAACTCGATGCGCCCCTTTCTTTATTTTAATTTATTGAAGATTATCAGGGTGACTAATTAGATACTTAAAAAGAACATGAATAAATGCATTCAATGGAGTTCTACTCTTATTTATTCAACAAGAGCAACTGATACATTTGTAACATATTTACATGAGAGCTTTATACATGTGACTGCAGACAATGTTTTGCATTTTTGGCGATTTATGTTATGTTATGCGGGGTGTGTTTGTGTATATTGATAATCGAGTTTAACTTTTTGTTATAAAAATTATTTTTATGACTTTGGTACAATAAACTAAACGTTGGATGACCATCCATGAAATTAACTTGCAATTTGAGAATAGCTAAGTGGAGCGTCGAGTTTAGTTGTCGCTCCGAAAGCCTCACAGCCAGTTCCACCAGTGTAGGTGTCTTGTAAGAAGAAGGTGATACAGTGTCACGTTGTTGGTGTTTGCTTGCTCTCGTGTTTGAAAGGCATGGTTTTTCAGGTTGAAGCATTTTGCAACCCTTCTCGTGTATATTACTAGGCGTTTGAATATCTCCATGGGGCAAAAAGCAGGTCTGTTTTTGGTGTGGGTGTTGTTCCTTTCGTGATGTAGTACAGCAATACTAATTGACCTGGAGGAAGTAGTACTATCACAATTCACAGGCATGTGTTAAAGCCGGCATCAATGGAACAGCATAGAGTGCACTTAATTATGAATCTGCAGCGATGGTGCTGACTACTGAGTGCTGATACAAAGCATCTCTTCAGTTGTGGGACTCGACTTAAACAAAACAAAAGCTGATACTCTTGTCTCTTCAAAAATTTTAGCTCCTGCCCCTGCGCTTTGACCTGGTCATTATAAAAGGTAAGTCTTCACTTTAAGATCACATATTTCATCCGTCTTGAAATTATCTTAGTCAGAAAAGTTGAAGAATAAAAAAGAGACTTTCTTCTTTGCGTCAATGACTTTAAATATAAGGGTTAAAACTAAATCGATTTATTCTCCAATTATTAATTGCATTTATTGTGATCTTTTTTACTAGTAATCACTTAGTATGAATAGGTCTTTTCCGTTGGAAGGAGTCTTAAAATCATTAGGATTTGTTCATTTATAGATTGATTTGAATATTATCTCTTACCACTATAAATTCTATTACAAAACTATTACCACTAGCTCATGTGTAACACCAGTGTCAACTACCACCACTATCATCCGCAGCCACTACGAATAATCACTTCTACGCTAGTCACCACTCTCCAACCACCACAACCAACTAGCTCTACTATTATCAATTATTTCCACGATCAACCTTTACCACATAATCACCACCACCACCAACCGTCACCGTTGCACAACCATCAACTTTAATCACCACCACACAACCACCAACATCAACCTCTTTCACATCCAATCACAACTACTACCAGCCACGACCTAACAACTAACACCACTGATCACCGCTAGCATCAGTTTCACTATCGCTATCTTTTAGAGTATTTTTCATCAAACAATTACATAGTATTAAGATTTTCTCTAATTTTGTATGAATATACTATTTAGTTAGTATTAGTTATTTGAATTTTATGTTTATTAAATTTTAATAAAGAAAAACGATACACATTGAGATGTGGAGAAAATATACGATATCTCACTAATAAATATATATACTCAAATTCGTACATTTTAATCTTGATAAATCAAATAGCCTTTTCATGGAAAAAGAATATTCAATAAAGAAATTCAGTAATATATACACATAATAGATTGAGTATATCTGCACCTCATCCTCCCATACTTGACCAGGTCTTAGGGACTTTTCCTGAAAGATTTTGACACTTCTAGTGTTAGAGTAGGTGAAGGTAAAGTTGGAATTACATGCCCAGCCGTTTTCATAATTTATTGCAAACTGTAAGACTTGAAGAGAATGTTTCGATTTGACGAGTGAATTTTCATTCAATGATTTTGATTACATGAAAACAAAAAGCCTGTCTGGTCAAACAATGGTGGAGTTCCAATTCCATTCACTCCATTACGAATTACTCCCTCCACTTTGGACTAGATCCGCTCCTCACTCTCCTGCCCTTTCTGACCAGGGATAATAGGAAAAACAAGGACTAAAAATATTTGGCAATTTAATTTCTAAAACTTCACTAAAAGATGTGATATTTTTGATGATTTTATTAACTACTTTATCTTCTTTTATTTTGGTTTTCATTGGGTACCTTTTTTTTTAAATAAGTTTCTCAAACAGCCGTTAGGTTGTGTTGTATTCAAAAAAGCACAAGAGGGGGACTAGACCTTATCTCAGAAAATACAACAACGGTGATACCATCACCCCAAAAATAGGAAGATGAGGTTCTTATATACACCCTCCTTCCGGATAACCTATGAACCAATTAGCTAACAAAGAAATTAGATTTTTCATACTTTGTCCTTATACTAGGAAGCTCCTATTTATCTAGGAAGAAAGGTCCTTTTGCACTGTTGGGCATTTGTTGGAATGAATGGAACAGTCTCCTCTGATTTGTGGTGGAAGCCAATTTTGCAAGACAATCCGTTACCTGATTACCTTCTCTGAAACAGTGTTTGACATTAACTTCTAGCTTGTTTAACAATGTAGGAAGCTCTGTCAATCACCATCTTTATTTTTACATTGTTGGTATCTCCTTCTGCGAGCATATCTGCGATTAGGGGTGGGCATAAAATTCGAAAAACCGAATTCCGAACCGAACCGAATTAATTTGGTATTTCGGTCTAATTCGATACAGAAATTTCGGTATTTCGGTATTTCGGTTCGGTATACGGTATTGGATTTTTGATATTTCGGTATTTCGGTATATACCGAAATTTTATTTTTTTATTTTTTTTTACGATTTGTTTTTTAAGCGATCCGCTAGGCATGAAGCTCTTTGTTTTTAAATTCTATTGCTATCAATTGTCCATACTTCGATTTGTAATTCATGATTCTCACTTTGGCTTTCACATTTCTCTTTATATTTTCAATCTCACGATCTGTTAAAACTTGACAAAATGAGAAAACATCGGATTCAAGTTTCTACAGTCTAATGATACTGACGAAAATCTGATACAAAGATATGGAATCTATTAAAGTCCTTGTTCCTTTTCATCTCCAAATCTCCTATGTAACAGGAATTTAAAAATAAAAAGGAAGTCTCGGAAAGGTCGATTTGGAAAGATTACCAAAATATTGGTTGCATAGTACCATATTTCTTTAGGAAATTATATTGTGCTTCTCTATCTTTGGAGTAAGAGTGCGAGTCTGCGAGACACGATTATGCTTGTGTTACGTGTAACATGAGAAAAGATTATTTTGCTTCAAACTTGCATCTCTCTGTACTCTGTAGCAATTATATATTTTACAGATATATAATTAACAAAATAATGATTTTGTTTCGTACTTTTTGCCCTCTTTTTTTTACATATTTGTTATCTGCAATCTATTTTTGGTGTTGTCTTTATATCTTTTCAACCCGAATAACTACATATTTGAATAGACAAAAGCTTTATAACATAGATTTGGTTTAAACCGAAACCGTACCGAACCAAAATAAGAAATACCGAACCGTACCGAAATATTTTGGTACGGTATTTGGTATACACAATTGATAAATCGAATACCGAAATACCGAACCGAAATTCTTAAATACCGAACTGAAGTACCGAATGCCCACCCCTATCTGCGATGATCATTGAGTTCAATTCGAGAGAAAAATTAGTGTTTCCATTTTGGCTACAACATTTCCCTCCAAACTCAGCTGCTTTAGCCTCCGCCATGTATTACTATCACAACTGAAAGGTGTAGAAAATGCCATAATAAGATCCCCGTGGCAGTCCCTGACCACCCCTCCAGTGCCTGTTTTTCCATTTTCCTTGCTAAAACTACCATATGTATTAACTTTGACAGTTCCTGGTAGAGGGAGTTCCCATGTAACTTGCTTCCATTTTCGGGATGGTCTGAGTCTCTCAAATTTATCACATAATAAGGGCCATTCCATCTGAGTATAGTCACCAGGAACAATGTTAGAGATGGCTGCTTTTAAGGCCCAAATGCTTTGATGTCTCATAGTGTTTAACTGAAACGTCTTCTGTTTTCCATATCTACACGCATTCCTATGTTTCCAAAGTTCCCAACATATGATCGTGGGAGCTATCTGTAGGATTTGATTATGTATTTTATTATTGGTGCTTCTCTCCCACCATCTCTGGTAGCAATAACAGGTTCCTGTTGGTTTTGGTTCCAAGTGCATTCCTAATGGAATTTCAATTGGCAGCATTACTACTGTTGAAGACATGTTGCACTGTTTCTACTTGCGCAGAAGAACAACAAGAACATCTGGAAATGATATTACTGCCAAATCTGCAAATAACATCATCAAATGACAACCTATTTTTAAAAATTATCCAGGTGATAAAAGACATTTTAAAGGGGATAGAATTATGCCAAAATTTTCTTATAAACTCATTCTTTTGCTTTTTGAATCTAATAGAGTGCCATGCTGAGTTAGAAAAAAAGTTTCCATCATTAGAAATAATTCAAATAGGGAAGTCATCTTCATTTGGATCCCCAATTTCCAGGTGAACAATGCTATCAATAATATGAGCATGGAGAAATTCATTAAGTTTACCAATATTTCATTCTCCATTATCCAAGAACTGTTTCACCTGTACTTTAGTAGACCTCCCACCTCCTTGTAAAAGATTGGCTAAAACACCTTTGCTAGTCCAGTTATCCCACCAGAAGATACAATTACCTTTCTGAACTTCCCATCTAATGTTACTCTCTGCTTTGTTCCTGATTTTGAGCATGTTTCTCCAAATATGAAAATCAGTTGGATTTAGACTTTTGTTCACCGGATTAGATCTTTTGCAATATTTACTCTTGAGAAAGTTGGCCCAAAGGGAAGGTTGAGTTCTGAATCTCCACCACCTTTTAATGCTAAGTGTATCAATGATATCCTCCATTTTTCTGACACCAGCTCCTCCCTCATCTTTAGGAAGGCATAGGTTGTTCCATGAAGACCAACAATATTTATTTTTACCATAATTGGTGTCCCAAAAGAAGTTTGCAAAGTGTTTCTTCATGAGCTTGGTAATTCCTTTAGGAGGATTCATAGCAGACAGAATGTTTGATCAAAATTATTCTCCCCCCAGAAGACAACATATTGGCTTGCCATCCATTGAGTTTTTTGATAATTTTGGAGAGCATACCATCAAAGAGATTTCTTGTCTTTCTTCCATAGTGTATAAGGCACCTCAGATAAGAGAAATGGAAAGACTTATCCATATAACCAGTAGCATTTCTGATTCTATTGATTCTTGTGGCACAGGTGTGAGGGTCTGTAATAAAGAAATTTTTGTCATTGTTAACTTTCTGCCCAGAAGCCTTTTCATACCTGTCAATAACCTTTTTTATAAGCTTGATAGTCATGTTGTTGCCTCCACAAAAAATAATAATATCATCGGCATAATCTAAATGGTTGATTATTGGACCTTTGTGATCCATGCTAAAAGAAGTGAAGCTAATAAAGTCATTCAACTCATTGAGAGATCTGGAAAGGACCTCAACTCCGATAATAAACAAAGAAGGGGATAAAGGATCTCCTTGTTTGAGGCCCTGAGTAGATGTGAAAAAACTAGTTCTAGCCCCATTGATGATGATAGAGTACCAGATTCCTTGTAGGAAACCCCGGATAAGGTCAATCCAATTTTCGGAGAAGCCAAATTTTCTCATTAGTGCCATCAGAAAAGTCCAGGAAATTCTGTCATAGGCTTTTTCCATGTTGAGTTTTATAGTAACATTGCCTCCTATGTTCTTCTGGTTCACACCTTGAGCAATCTCCTGGGCTAGCAGAATGTTTTCAGTGATCAATCTACCTTTAACAAAGTCACTCTGAGTCTCTGATATGAGCTTCCCTAGGATATGATTCAATCTTCTCGAAAGGATCTTGGAGATTATCTTGGACGTAAAGTTACTCAAACTAATAGGTCTCAAATCCGAGAAACTACTAGGAGAGTCCACTTTAGGAATAAGAGCTGGGCAAGTATGAGAAAAAAACTTAGTAAGTCTCCTACCATTGAAGACAGCTTGAACAAAATCAGTAATATCCTCCTGAATGATATCCAAACATGTTTGGAAGAATTTACCATTATATCCATCCGGCCCAGCTGCATTAGTAGGACTCATGTTGAATACAACATCTCTAATCGTTTCAGTGTCAGGAATGGCAGTGAGGGTTTCATTGTCATCATCATTAACACTCTGATGGATACAATTGATGATATTATGATCATTGAAGTGGTGATTGATATTAAAGAACTGTTCGAAATGGTAAACAACTACTTTGCCAATGTTAGAATATCCTTCAATCCAGTGACCTTTGTGGTTTTTAATTTTGTGAATTTGAAGTCTTCTCCTTCTATCTATGATGGTGCTATGAAACTATTTAGTGTTAGCATCACCTTCTTCGAACCAGTTCACCCTAGCTTTCTGCTTGAGAATGTCATCCTGCATTCCCATCCACCTAATGTATTCTGCTTGGCCTTTATTCAGTTCAGTACTAGAGATGTCATTACTGTTAGTAAGATCACTCTGTTCAAGGTCTTTCATTTTGTTTTCCCAATATTGGACTTGATAAAAAACATTGCCAATATTTTCTTTAGACCATTGAGTCAGCCTTCTGCTAAGCATTTTATGTTTTTGTTGAAGCCTCCATAAAGGATTTCCATTAACTTGATTCTTCCATACCTCTTCAACTACCTGCAAAAAAAATGGTTGATTAGTCCAGAAATTTAAAAACTTGAAATATTTAGACTCCCGTTGGTTAGAATCATGGCATTGCATTAGAATAGGTTTATGATCAAATCCAATTCTAGCCAAGTGATTGATTGTGTTATTTTGAAAAACCTGGGACCATTGATCATTGATAAACACTCTATAAAGCTTCTTCCATATTCTTCTTCTAGGTTCCCAATTGTTACACCATGTGTATTTTGGCCCAACAAAACCCAAGTCCGTCATTCCACAGTTATCCATGCAAGACTGAATTCAAGACTTTTACTCATTCTATGAGGTCTACCATATTTTTCCCCATCTGGGTCTAGAATGACATTGAAATCACCCTCAATGCACCATGGACCATTCAGCAAGAGATTAGTTAACTCTAAGCTACTCTACAGATCTCTCCTTTCTTCAGGAGTGCATTTAGCATACACTGCTGTGATATAGAGATCACTGTTAGCAAACCCATAATGCAGTTTGATAGTAAGTTGTTGCTCGTGATTGTTCAAAACAGTGGTCATATTGTCGTCTGACCATATGATCCAAATTTGACCATTTGTATTAGAGACACAATGTTGATACTCAAGGAATCTCTTGCACCTTTCAATTTGATTGATACTGGCAAAAGGTTCCAGAATGGCAACAAGTTCCACCTTATAGATGGTAATTAGTTCTTTTTAGCCTTGGTAAGGCTTTTTTGGTATTGACTCCCCTAATGTTTCAAAATGTTGTACTTATCATGGAAACAGAATTCAAGTCAGCATGAGTGTCCTCCTTTAGGAGGTGTAGTATCTTTGTTTTTGTTCTTTCTTCCTTTTTTCTTTCCCTTTTCTTTACCTCCTATGACCTGAGAGGATCCTTACTTCGAATCTGTTTGGAGCTGGTCTTCTGGAATCATGACTGTCACCCTATTAGGGGAGGTCACTTCAATTCTTTGGCTTGTAACATATTTGTCTTGTTTTGAATTGGATTCTATATTGAGATCAACTACCCCATGTATCCCAGGAAGATTTCTAATCTCTGAAGGAACACTTGTTGATTCATTGACATAATCTCTCATGGTAAAAGCTTTCTTTCCTTCTTGTTTTTTCTCTTGATCTCCATTTTCATTTTGATCATCATTTTCTTGTATCGATTCCTGATAAGCTTCTTTGCGTTCACTATTATTGGCAGTTTCAGTGTGATCCTGATTGCTTGGATTTTTACCAGAAGTATCTTGGTTATTGGCAAACTCAAAGTGATCCCCCTTTCTAATGTTACTCGACTGCCTCTATTCATTCTTAGCCTCTTCATGATTACTTTCCTGATTCAAATTTTGTAGAGCCATGGTGATCTCTTTGTTGTTCTTCTTACCCCTGTTTGTAACATCAGACAGATTGATCATAAGTTTGAAGATAACTTTATACTTCTTCTTGGGAAATTTCTTCTGTTTCCGCTTCTTAACTTTTCTGCTGGTTCTATCTTTGATATTACTTGAAGGCTTTTGATAGTGATTCTCCAGTTCATCACCACTCTTTTGTTCCACTTGATTCTGTATCCTTTTGTCACTATTCTGGTCATTATTTATGGCACTGCCATTTTCAGAAACTTCATGTTTGTTATCAGTTTCGTTTTCATGTGTTTCATCACTCTGATTTGACAAAGTTTTTTGAGCTTCTAATTCTCTATTTTCAGCAGCTTTCTTCCTTTCTAGAGCTCTACAATTGATCATATTGTATCCCAGCTTTCGACAAAATTTACAGTATTTAGGCACGCCTTCGAATTCTAATTTTTGCACAAGACCTTTCGGAGGAGCATTGTCATATGTCTATCCCACATAGACAGAATTTGGATGGTGTTTAAGCAGGTCTATTTCGACTCTGACTTTAGCCATGCCTTTGTTCTTCCTTTAGTAGCCAAATCCATTTCAAGAGGAGTACCAATTGCACTCACCACTTGTTTAACATAGTTTTATGTGTGCATATGAAAAGGTTAACCAGGAAGGAGGACCCATACTGGAGCAATAGGCAGATCCTCTTCAGGCTTGAAATCAGGGGGCCATTTTTGCAGCCACATTTGCTGCCCTTCAATTTCAATCACTCTTTTAAACCAAACTGATTTAAAGTCTTCTTCATTGGTGAAATCAAGAAAAAAAATTTAGTTGTCATAAACCCCAATCTTGGTAGAGCCCTTAATCGAGATTATCTCCTTGAATTTTGACCTAATTTTGTAAATTTGTGGCCTTGGTTTGAGGAATCGCCCAACAATTGTGAGCTTGCATTCTTCTGCCATAACACCATAATAATCCGTTGCTTTGAAGGAAACCACCGGCATTCCATTATGAGTGGTGTGAGTAGCTATAACAGAGTCCCTGCCATGGCGATGTGGGGGAGTCGGAGCATTCAAAGTGGAGATGACTTTGGTAGCATAGGACAATTTTGCATCTATAAGTTTAGTAGGTTGGTTCGTCGTTGAATTCGGAGTCGATTGACCTTCCAGACGCGCGAGCGGCGCCGTCCGGCGAGTCCACCGGAAGGCGCGTGTAGAAGACGATGGTTAGAATATAGCCGTTGTTGTGTTGTTTTAGAGAGAGAATTTACTTTTCGTCTACGAAGGGAATAATAAGTTAGGATATATTATTTTGCGGCCTTAATTAGTCCGAATTCACGCCGTATATATGTAAGATGACAACTATTATAGGAATTAGTTGGAGTTATAGTTTCTGCTGTATATATGTAGCAAAGATGTAAAGATACTCATTCCATACATTCCACACAAATACATTTTTCTCTCTGAAATATTCTCTCCTCTGCACCTTCGTCTCTAATGGCAGATTCAGTTCGTATGAGCTCAAATCTTTCACATTTTCCACTCTTGTAACTCGGGGGAAAAGTAAAAGTAACATTTTCTTCACATATTAAAAACTTTTAATCCATTTTTTAAGCATAGTCTAATCAGTCACTTTCTGTTAGTACTCGGGATGTCATCTTGAAACATACATTAGAAAGAAGATTACCACATAGACATAGTATATCAATTGTTAGACAAAAGACTACTTAGAGAAACCGAGTATATTTTTCAAAAGTTGACCTGTTAAACACGTTAAATACTGTGTAAATTCTTAAATAAACAATGAAATACAAAAATGGAGAGAGAATTAAAAAAAGTTAAGCTAAGGGACTAATTAAATGGGGATTGTCCTCCAAAGTTGAGTGAAAAAGTTGTTTAGTGATCTTTCGGAGTCACCTTTTAAACTAATCCAATGGTGATCTAAATTATACACGAGATATTGTCATATCATTTCCAGTTTCATTAAGAAAATCATGTGGGGATTATGTTGCTGACGTTCTCTTTTATATTTTATGTTACTATAAAAAGTGCGTTAATTAAGCATGGACGTGAATGGCCTATCTGTTTAGTTTGACATATTCAAACAAGAGAAAAGAAGATTAAAAAAAGAGTGTATGGTCTCTCGAGTTTTAGCTCAGCTTAAGAAAGAAAAAAAGAAAGGGGAATTTGTTAATTCTTGGGAGAGTTTCCCAAGAGAATATATCTTGGAAAATTGAGTGAGAATCAGACCTGGTTGTATGCAATGACAACTCTGCCCTTTCCGAAATCATATAAATTTTCATTTTGATTGAATCATGAAGGGTAATGCAAATATTCTTTCTTTCCTATAAACGTACGTAGAGCAAACCTACTACCCATTCTTTCTCTAGAAAGAGAAGAGTCCGAAGTAGTAAAATTTTTCCAATAATTGTAAGGATAGAGCCAAGAATATAAATGAAGAATTTGAGTTAATGCAATTTTATAGTACATACTTGACAAGAAAAGGTGAGGCGCCAGCTTAATACACAGAGGCGGCTCAAGAACATCGAGGACCTAAAACCAAATTTTATTAAGATGGTTTAATAAGCTAATCCATGCTATATATATAGTTGTCATAGTAGAATTCTGACAACATAACAAAGGCAATATTACTAATATAAGGTAAAAATAGAAGGGGAAAAATTCAAATTTAAAGAAAAAATAGTAGAAATTGATTCTAGTATTTGATGATTTGATATCAAAATAAAATTTATTTTTTGAAGGAAAATTACCATGAAATGAACCTATTATTAATTTTTGAAATGAGGCCTTAAAATTTTGGGGGCCTAAAGTTACTGCTTTACTGGCTTTGCCTTTGAGCCGACACTACAAGACCATCGTTTACGTTCATTTTAGTTTTTACAGCTTGCTTATATAATTAGACTATGTCCTTTGAACGGGCGCAAGACCCTAGTTCTCTACTTTTTTCTTTGTCAGCCCTTTATTTGAAAAACCACTAATCATGTCCATTTACGAGCAATGTATTAATCAAGCCTAAAAAAATTTATACTACCAGTATAATTTAACATGAAATAATATATTAATTATTATATTTACTAGATCACTAATTATTGTTTATCATAGAGATATTTACTTAAAATAATCTTATCAGCTTGTGTATATAAACTTTTATATATACTTAAACCTATTATTTTACTGCCCGTGTAGTGGATTAAAAGAGCTAGACTGACACGTTTTTAACTTTATGAGTTCTGAATTTTAAAATTATGACTTCAAGTGTTAATAATTGGATTATAAATTTAATATTATACATATGAAATAATTTCTTGATATAAAATATACTACTTGAGCAAAAGTTACTTAGTTCAACCAACTTATACCTCCACCCCTGATAACCAATGGATCTTTTAGCCGTTGATATGGATTAAGCAATAAGTTCCATAATAATCACACTTGGACATAGCACAAGAACGCGCGGCAGAAATATTTTCTAGGAAAATGGTCAAGTACTAAATCTAGTGGTGATGATGGATTTGTTATGGGGTTGGGAGAAAAGTAAAGGAGCATGCATGCCCTGGATTTAAGATAAATTCCCAACGTTTAATATTGTATTCAAAGTTAAAACGAAGATTCTAATGATGTTGCATACTCTATGGGTTTTCGTAGAAGTATAAGAAAGGTAAAAAAAAAAAAAGGGCAGAATTTTCATCTTTTTGTTGTTGTTTGTTGTTCTTTTGGCAGGCTTTGAAGATGGATTAGGAGGCAAAAGAATGTGAATATATGAATGGGTAATTGTGTTGGTTGAAAATAATAATAATAAAGGAAAGGTTTTGGTGGTGGGTTTGATAATGATCATATATATATATCATGGAATCCATGAAATCATCACGATGATGCACGCCGGCAGCTTTTTTAATGTCTCTTTCTTTTTTCTCTTTTCCCCTCAAAACCCATTTGTCACGCCTGCTCCCACTCACTTATACTCCCTCCTCTACTCTTCTCTTCTCTTCTCTTCTCAATGTGTGTGTATCAAAAAAAAAATTATGAAAAGCTAATTTTAAAACTTGGGGTCTCGACTTTTCTACCTTTTTGTATTTCTTTATTATACCACTATCTATATCTTTTGTCAGACAATTTTCTATTATGTAAATACACACCAACCAGTCCCAATATGGCTAGCTAGCTCCATGTTTTAATGGGGGGAAAATTACAACTATTTACAGTCATTTGAAGGAAATCAAGAATAATACTAGGAAACAATAGAAACCAAATCCACCTCACATCTCCATTTCATTCTTATCATAATAATATCTCGACTGCCTCAATAAAAAGAAAAAGCAAAGTAAAATTAAAGTTTTACTTGGATATATATTCTTCTCTCTTTTTATTCTTTGCCCACTCTTCTCCCCTTTCTCTTTCTTTAATTATGTATATCTTCTAGCTAAAACCACCTACTCCACTTTGATCTTTTTACTTTGAACCATCCAACAGAATCACTTGAAAAAGGTACTATTCTTGAACGTTTTCATTGTTTAACTTTGATGTGGGTCGGCCGTTGGTTAAATGGATACTTTGTTTAGATTAGTTAGTCTTCAACAACAACAACAACAATCTGATCAATCCTTTAACTCCAGTAGAACTTCAAGCAGCTCTCGATCTTCTAATAAACAAAATACCTACAATACTTACAATTACCCTTCTCATCATAATCAAGAAGACGAAGAATGCTTCAACTTTTTCATGGATGAAGATGACTTCTCTTCTAATTCCTCTTCTAAACACAACAACTACCCTCCTCCTTATCATTACCAACACCACCACCACCAACAACAACAATTTTCCAACACACCTACACCCACAACCACTAGCAGTACTCCAACACAATCTCATCAGTACTATGATCAGTTCTCCCCAGCACGTGACTTAAACCTAGAATTTGGTTCTTCATTTTCGGGCAAGTGGGCAACGGACATCCTTCTAGAAACTTCTCGAGCCATTGCTGATAAGAACAGCACACGTGTCCAGCAGCTGATGTGGATGTTGAATGAGCTAAGTTCTCCCTATGGTGATACCGAGCAAAAATTGGCTTCTTATTTTTTGCAGGCTTTGTTTAGTCGCATGACGGATTCTGGCGAACGTTGTTATAGAACGTTGGTGTCTGCTTCTGATAAAACATGTTCGTTCGAGTCAACGAGGAAATTGGTTTTGAAATTCCAGGAAGTTAGCCCGTGGACAACTTTTGGTCACGTTGCGTCCAATGGTGCAATTATGGAAGCGTTCGAAGGTGAAAGTAAGTTGCATATAATTGATATTAGCAACACTTATTGTACTCAATGGCCAACTTTGCTTGAAGCCCTTGCTACTCGTACTGATGAAACTCCTCATCTCCGACTCACCACCGTGGTCGTAGGTGGCGCCACCGGAGGAACGGCGGCTGTGCAAAAAGTTATGAAAGAGATCGGTAGCAGAATGGAAAAATTTGCTAGGCTTATGGGTGTGCCATTTAAGTTTAATGTCATACATCATATGGGAAACTTATCTGAATTGGATGTTGGCGCTTTAGATATTAAAGAAGATGAAGCGCTAGCAATTAATTGTATTGGCGCGTTACATTCGGTTTCACCAGCTGGAAATCGAAGGGATTATTTGATATCATTGTTTAGGAGATTACAGCCTAGGATTGTGACTATTGTGGAAGAAGAAGCTGATCTTGATGTGGGAGTTGATGGTTTTGATTTCGTTAAGGGTTTTCAAGAATGTTTAAAATGGATTAGGGTTTATTTTGAATCATTAGACGATAGTTTCCCTAAGACAAGTAACGAACGTTTGATGCTAGAGAGACAAGCAGGACGGTCTATTGTTGATTTACTGGCTTGCCCTCCATCAGAGTCAATGGAGAGGCGGGAAACGGGGGCAAAATGGTCACATCGTTTGCATGCAGGAGGGTTTAGTCAGATTTTATATAGTGATGAAGTTTGTGATGATGTGAGGGCTTTGTTGAGAAGGTATAAAGAAGGGTGGTCAATGACACAGTGCGGCGGAGATTCCACCGGAATATTCTTGTCGTGGAAGGAACAGCCGGTGGTGTGGGCCAGTGCATGGAAGCCTTAGATCAACAATGGGTGGTGTTGGGTGGTGAGTCGCCATCTTAGATAGCTCCCTATTGCTCTCTCACTTTTGTTAGTGGATTTGTTTGGAGTGGATGGAATCAAGAAAGGTACCTTTGTCTCTCTTTTTTTTCTTTTTCGAATTTTAAATGATGAATAGAATTTTTGAGCTTTAGTAGTAACATACTAATTCTCTCGGATGATGATTAACCTTTTGTTAACATTGGTGATTGATTTCGGCATTCAAGCAAAAGAAAATTTGGTTTTACAATTGAGTTTAAGTTATATTTACTGGTAGTGTATAATCTTATTTTTAGTCTATCATAATTAGTTTTTGTCTATCAGGTTAATTAATCAAGCTGTAATAACAACATGTAATTATATGTGATCTGATAAATCCAGAAAATAAACTAGATAACATATATATTACGCTAAATTATACTGATAATCCATAACTTAATTCCTTTCGCATCCTGTTGATTACAATAATATCTATCAGCGTGGGTTGACCGGTAAGTTCTAATTAATCCCTTCGGTGAGAAGTTGGTTGATATAATACAAACCAAATTATGTCTTTCTTGCTAATACATCCATTAGTCAATATTTTCAAGAATAACGCATACATAGTCCATTAGTTGCATTGTGTTGTCTTTATGGTTAAGTAGGAGAACAACAAGACAAATAGGTAATGCATCAAGTACATGATCTTCATGAAACTCAGTAGCTTCTTAAAAGTTACTTTAATTTGTCTAAGTGTTTGGTCTCAATTTGTGTATTGATGGAGTAGGTATTAGGTGCCAAAGGATGATATAAGCATAGATTTGTAATCTTTAAAGTAAGAAATAATTGAGATAAAAACAAAAACTGATCATAAGATTGTAACAAAGGGGTCGTTATCTTGAGTTGGGACCATAGAATCTTAGGACGGCTATTGAGTTTAGGGTTATGCTTGGGAATCTAACAAAAGGTGTTTAGTCTTTAGTGGTATATAATGGTCTAATATATTAAGTGGCCTGCACGCTGTATAGATATGGTCTATTTCATATTCTATTCCTATTCATCTTTCCTTTGTTTTTCTCCATACTTTTTTGGTGAGAATGAAGTTGCTTTAAGCCACTTGATGGCCCCTCTCTCCCACACCAATAAACCATAAATTAAACTTGACCCCTGAAGTGGATGACTACTTTTTGGCCCACTTAAAGAAAGCAAGAGAACAAGAAACATTCAGTAATAGTAGTGGGAAGTGGGAACTTCTTTTTAGGGTATTTTTTTCCACATCTCTCTTACTCTTTTGATGAGACCTGCCCCCTCCACGTTAACATTCTCACTACCTTTTCACCTTTGGTTTTCTTTTCTTTTTTTCATTTGGGGTTTGTATCTGTATTGGAGTTCGATTAATTCGAATTCTCACCGAAAAATGTTTGTTAAAACAACTCCAATACATTAAGACAACTACATTCAAATTTCGATATCCTTACCACCTCACTACATATTATTTCGTCTACGTTTTCTTTATTTGCTTCTCTATATACCATAAAGGAACCCTGGTTTTGTATATTTTGGTGATCGAAAATTGACCAAGACTTTGTTGTGATGACCAAAATACTGCAAGTTGGCAACCACCCAAATAAAGGTTTGATATATTGGGAAAAAGAAATAAAGTTTTGTTGGATGGTTTGCGTCTATTAAGCGTCCGATGACCGCAACTCTTTGTATTATTCTCAATGTTTGTTACTTCCTCCGGTTCACATTGAGTTAATTTTTTTTAAAATCCAAAATAAGTAATTTCTACAGATTTTAATAATCAATTAATTCTTTTTTTACTACATTATTCTTGGAGTAAATAGTGTTGGAGTATGTGTTAGGAGTCTTTATGTGAAAAGATAGTACTCCCTCCGGTTCAGAATAAGTGATTTTTTGGTTGTTTTCACACAGATTAAGAAATTCACCTTTTAGCATTGATCATATTAATCTTTATTATCTCACATAAACACTCCTAACACATACTCCAACATTATTTACTCCAAGGGCAATGTAGTAAAAAAACAATTAATTCAGTCTTGAAATTTGAAAAAATCACTTATTTTGGACCACAAAAAAGACCAAAAAATCACTTATTGTGGACCGGAGGAAGTAAAGGTTAATATAATCAATTTTATTCCTAATTAATGTTAAAAGGTAGATTTCTTAATTTATGTGAAAACAACCAAAAAAATCACTTATTATGAACCGAAGTGAGTAATCATTATGTAACGAGGTTATCAGAGTGTGATATTTATTACTCTAAAATGAATATTTAATCAAATAACTAATTCACCAGAGAGAGCGACTGCGCAACTACTAATGCAAATAATCCACTTCGAAGAATAAAATTCAAGGAATATTTTGTCTTTTACGATGTTGCTTTTCGCTGAGGGCACCATTTTCTTGGAGACAAAAGAGAAACAGAATGGCTTGAGGAAATCTTCTAAGGGATATATTTATCTATCTCTGACTTTTGGTTAAATAACAATTACCGTAAATATTTTTGTAACTTTTTCGTCGATATTAGGCATGCTGGCTCTTATATTTGCCCCTATAGCTTCATCCATTTGCTTCCCTACTAAATGGCTAATTCGTCCAATCAACTAACAAAAGACTTCACAAAAAAAAAGAACGATGAAAATAGAAAAAAAAATTGGCCAATTATCTCGCATACAAACATTGGAATTCTACGTCAAATAGGGTAAATGGATCCTCTCTCTCTCTCTCTCATTGTTGGAGCTTTACAATGTTTCCTTTTTGTGTTCAACTATTAACTGGTAATAGGAATAGGAATGGCAATGGGACGGGTGCGGGGCTTAACCCGCAAAATTTTAACCCCCCGCCCTGCATAGCAGTTTTTCCTATTTTCAACCCACCACGCCATGCCCCCCAAAGACCCGCCCCGCATTAGATTTTGAAAATCAATTCCAACCCGCCTCGCACCCGCATAAGATCATAATTGTCCTACCCCACATAAGATCAAACCCGCCCCGCCCCGTCCCGTCCCGTCCCATTGCCATCCCTAACTGGTAATATATACATTCAGATAAATTTTAATAAAGTTAATTTATACAGTCGAGACATAATCTAAAAGGTAGAAATTGCACGGGGTGCCCTATTTGGTCGCCCCCATTTAACCTATACCCATATTTTTAAAATTATTTAACCTATACCCTATTTTTTACAATTTCAGGCACCGCCTTCCTGATACCTGTGCAAAACTTCAGGTTATTTAGTGCTGAAGTTTTTACAAATGAACTAAATAACTTCAGCATCTTCTGCTGAAGTTTTTGAAAAAACTTTATGACAAAACTAATTAATTCAGGACATAACTTCGGCTTATTTAGTGTTGAAGTTTTTACAAATGAACTAAATAACTTCAGCACTTCTGCTAAAGTTTCTGAAAAAACCTAGAATGCTGAAGTTTGTCTGATTGCCTTTGCTACTTCAGGCCCGCACGCCTGAAGTTTATGCGAAAAGTGAGTACGCTTGTAATTTTTTTTGCAAAGCGAGTATAGATGCCAAAACCCCATCTAAAAGGCAAAGAGAATCCCATTGCGGCCCAAACAGGAAGTCCAAGCTGGTTTCACTCAACAACAGTAATTCTAGCTCAAAAGATTACAGTATTACGATACACATGCCTAGGATGGAAATTAGGCATAGCAGTTCAAACTCTAAAAATTTACACCTATCGTTATTGAGCATACAACTGGTTAGTTTTTTTAATTGTAAAGAATAATACTACAACAATAAACTATGGAAAAATTATTTGAAAAAGAAAAAAATGGAGGGCATATTGTACAAATGGTTCCCTGTATCTCCTACTCATTTTTTTCCCTGCCACTTATTATAAGGAAGTCTCCATCTTTTATGCCAATAAACAGACACTCTGGACCATAAGGGGAAACCAAAATTGTACTCAAGAGGATGGTCTACAGGCCCTGCTACTCTTAAAGGTAGCCACACATACCTTGAATCCCTTAAATCAGCTGGATTCCACCTATCTGCCATAAAAATAAAGGAACCAGGTAGCTCAGGCAAAGGAAGCACAAATGTGCTCTGAGCAAAAAAAGTTGTGAGCCTAAAAATTTTGTTTCCGCCGATGCATGGATTTCCAATGGTTTCCCACGGCCCCATAATCGATTCAGCTGCGTGAGCTAGGGCCTCATTTGGAGCCCAACCGGTGCATCCTGATGTGATCATGTAATAGGTCCCCTCATGTTTGAACAAAGCAGGGGCTTCCCTGTGTTGTCCGACAAGAACCCTTCTCATGGCTTGGGTCACGTCTATGTATTCTTCGTTAAGTGGACCAATATGAAGCTCACTGTTGTCCTCCGAGGAGTAGACGAGATATGCTATACCATCCTCATCTTTGAAGAGTGTCATGTCCCTGCTATCATATCCGTGGGGCCGTTTACTGTACAGATAATCAAAGGGACCAGTGGGGAAGTCACTAGTGGCGACACCAGCTGAAGCTTTCGTGTAGTTTGTGTCATCAATATGCATCCACATTACGTATTTACCTGTTTTCTCATTGTAAATTACTTTTGGCCTCTCCAGTACATTTAATTTGTACAAATCGTGTGTCTCATCATTTTCTTCCGCGGCCAAAACGATTCCTTCATTTTTCCAAGTCCACAAATCTTTTGATGAATAGCAACCAACACCGATAACATCAACCTGGAAGTAAGAAAGAATAGAGATGAAAAGCTGAAAAGTTAAAGCCAAAACTAATTCCCAGATCAAGAATAAATCTCATGCTTTTGCCAACGAAGCAGAACCAATCTAGATAATGGACAAGAGATCGACAATCTAGTCACCAAGGAAAAGTCTCATAACCTACATGTAAATAAAAAGAACAGCTCATGTATTGTTATGCATATGATACAGTGTCAACGTTTAACTCAAGCCTGACATCTGAAAGATCATCCCATTAGGTTATCATCTAAGGCGGTTGAGACTGTCCCTTTAACAGGCACTCGTGCTCAACTGATTTCCAAATGCTTCTGAGTGTCCAGGAGCTTTAAAAAAACTGCTTTAAATTGCTTATTTGGTAATTGGCCTCTGATTGGTTGGTTGAGTGACTGTGGGGTAGGAAATGGGAGGGAGGAAGAGTATGAGTCCATAAAAAAAATTTCAGTTACACTATGACAGAAGGCAAGGAGGATAAAAATGGTATGGAAGGGAAAAGGTACCAGCACATTTTCATTGAGATCCTTTATTTTATTTTATTTTTTATCATTTTTAGATACAGATGACTCTATTGACTTCCAGCAAAAAGAGAATACTGAAAGATATTTACAGCAAAAAATTCAGCAGCATTAGTTGTCATTTTATGTGTTCAAATCTATCATGGCCTCTAAATCACCTTCTTGGTGAGATCCAATTACGTAAATCTTCAAAGCAATGGTGGCAATATGACAGGATGGAGGGAGATATGGAGTAAATCGCGCAGAAGAAAGCGACCTTTTTTTTTTAATGAAGTAAGGGAAATTCATTAAAAGCATACAATACAAGCAAAAGATTACAAGAAAGAGAGATAGTGCCTGCTCATATACACTAAAAACTAGTCTATCACTAAGGAGCGGACACAATCCAAAAATTGAATACAGCTAGTTACTGGGGCCTGATTAAGCCAACTAAACAAGTTCAGTAAGCATTTTGCTTTCAGTACATGAGTAGGGAGTTTTGATCCCATCAAAACATCTACGATTCCTTTAATTCCAGATGCACCAAAAAATAGCAGCAGGTACCATTACCCAATTTTTTTTTGATGGATTTACCAACTCTCATTGCGCGGAAGAAAGTGACCATCACATGGTCAGCACGGGTGCAATTCTTACTACAGAACAACCTTAGATAGAGGAAATTGATTATTGGTAGTTGGTATTATCTGAGTAAGGAGTAACGGGAGGTTGCTGATGATTTAACTTTACAATGTAGAGTAGCCTCACAGCTTTGGCAATAGTGTTCTCTTTATTGGACTTTAATTTGGTACCCTGAAGATGATGTTAGAGGCTCTGTGAAGTTGACGGGTAAGGATTAAGAAAGCTAGGGACCAGCAGAAAGTAGCTTATAAAACTAGCCTACTATGCCATTTTTGAACTATATGAAGGACTTCAATCAAGAGAACCAAAACTCTTGAAGCTATAATGAACTAACAAGCACTCAAACCTTGATAAGCCTTCAATGGAGTCTGATGAGAGAACTTAGGAAGATAGCCTTTCCTCACAAGCAATAACTTCAATAATCTGAGGTTCAACACAAATAATTAAATACTCCGTATTCAAATAATGAACCCATTAGGAAATAACAAGTTTTCGGCCTTGAAAATACAATTTGATAAATTGTGTTGCCTGAAGGGGATGTGTAGTTGAACATTAGTACGCCTTGCAGGTTCTTCTGACTGTCAAACTTCAAATAGTTGTAGTGTGTGCATGTGTGTGCGGCCGAAACCCATGATGTACGGTCGCATTTAGTTCAAGTGGGACTCCAGAGATTTTAAATGTATGGCCGAAGACCAGATCACACCATACGCAGTCGTCCTTCTCTATGACTTCAGAATTCCCCTGTGATAGTCTTGAACTCTCTCCCAAATTGGCTTGAAGCAAACCAAAGTGGCTAGCCTTTGGGTCTTCTTGCCTCCATAAATGACCATCTTTATACCGTTTTGTAACTAAAGTATTGGTTGCATCCTTGAGCTTCTTGGCCTAGGCTCCTGTGATGGGTCCACTAGGCATGGCCAACACATTTGGAGGCATTGGTCTTCCCGTTTCACTATCAGGTATTGACTATGCTAGACGCCTTAATAATCCTACTAATCAGCAGTCCAAATTTGTTTTGTGCTAGGCTTGATGCTATCTCAATCCACTCAAAAAAAGCTATGGGAGCAACAATCCTTCTAATTCATCTTCATCCTTTAGGACGGTGGGAGGTTACATAACAAGAAATAGGCTATTCCATTTGTTTTTTCTTGTAGGCTCAATTCATTCTTGACAAATCCAGCGAGGAGTTCATAATCTAGTCTAGAATAACAGAAAAGAATCTTGGCATGCCCGTATCAAAAACGAATGCAATACCACTTGGCTATTCTCTATTTTTGGACGGTAAAAAGGGGGAGAAGAGGAAAGGAGAAGAAGGGCTCAGAAACATTTATTCAATTCAAGAAACAATTTATCACCAAGTTGTACAAAACAATTAATAGCAAATCAACTCCCTAACACAGGCAAGCTCCAAAACTTTTTAAAGAGCCGGATTTATCTAGGAAACAAAGAAAGTTGTTTAAATCAATTGAATCTGCCAGTGAACAGGGAGCAGAAAAATGTTGCACTTAGAATTTCAGAAGATTAAAACCTGATAAGTCATATTTTTCCTGATGATTCTACCTGTTTGTGGCTCTGAAACTGTATATGACGATATTCTAGATGTGTCAACCTCTTCATATTCAATCCCACACTCATTCTTCTTCCTTGTTTACTTTGCACTAAGAATTTTGGCTGCTCAATGGGATTTCAAAAGATGATGTTACTGTTTTAAAAGACACCTCAAAGAGCTTACAAAGCTATCAGTCCCCTGAAACTTAGAAGGTAAAATCATGTTAGCTAACCTGAAATTCGACAAGCTCTCCTTGGTGCATTTCCATCCACAAGTGAAACTTACTAAAATGGTTTTGGGAATAGTTTGCATATATGAAGAATACAAAAGAACCAAAAGATGAAAATATTGCCCTAAAAAGTATGCCTCCTGTGTTACAATAGCCCAGAGCAGAAAGCAGTCACAGCTTGTTAACAGCACATCAGTATGCAATGATATTCTGTATGGAGGAATCTTATTTATTAAAAAGAAAAAAAAGAAGAAGTTGAACCCCAGGAATGGAATACAGTGAGAAAGGGGCAAATGCATGCCAATCCTATCATTAACTAATAGGAAGGAGGAGAGGACCACAGGTCGAGCATAATAAGATTTCAGAAGTAAATTACTATGTTTTCTAGTATGTTAAGAAAGACCAAGAGCAACACAAGGCCACATTGCTTTCTATTAAAAAGGATAGTATAGGAGAGATAGAAGGTCGCTTTTTCCCTTTAAATTTTCAGCATTGTTGATTCAAGCATGATATTTCTATTTATACTTGGGATCTAATCTCCACAACCTTTCATGATCTACCCTGGATCGCATTGAAAGCAGTCTTTTCTCTCTCCCAAGAGCTGAGCACAAATATATAATCACCAATCAACTAATGAGAACAAAAGAAAGGAGATATAAACCAGATATAGTTTAAAACTAGAGGCAGAAGGAACTGCAGCGCCTTGTTGAGATGTGCATGCAAGTGGTGCAAAAGCATTACCTAGTTCAACGTAGAAAATATGCAAGATGCATCCACTAGTTCACATGTATATACACTTCGAGAGAAGAGAGGACGGGCACAGAACTTTGTATGTTACAAGACGCGGAACAACAGTTTAAATAAAGAGAAAACAATAACATAGAAGCTAATCACCAACAAAAATGTATGAAATCCAGAACTTACTCGTGCTGCTCCTTTTTTGTGAGCATGATATGTTGGCCCATCTTTATACTCTCCATACCAATAATACATTTTTGTCCTCTGATCATACAGAATACCTCCTCCATGAGCTTGTATAGGGTTTCCCTCAGTATCCAACCACATTTTTCCAGGGTAATAATAATAGGTATCATTTTCAGAACTCTTACGAGGATCTATAGCAGTTCTTTGACCGGGAAAAAAAACATTCCTTAGCTGGGAAGACTCATCAAGAAATTCTTCAATCAAGGTGGTTGGCCGCTTAGGCTTCCTTTTGGCAGCACGTGGGGATCGCTTCCTTGGTGGTGGAATCTGTATATTTTCCTCCTCAACCTCTTCAAGCTCACGAATGTGCGGGTGCTGGTTTATACGTAAGTGCGTCCCCCCACCGTGTGCATCTTTTTGGCTAATGAAGGAGTATAGATTAAGTAAAAGAAGGCAACCTACTAGGCACCATACAAGAACTGAAAATGAGCATCTGCGTCCTGCATTGCAACGTAAAGTGGTTGGTTTCCTGGATTTGTTCTTGAACCTCATTTTGTTCCTTTTTTATCTTGAGGATAGTGCTGCAGTGAAGAAAATCAAACCAATGGAGATCCAGAACTATAGCCACAACACCACCACCAACAATAACAACAACAATCCCAGTATATTCCCACAAGTGGGGTCTGGGGAGGGTAATGTGTACGCAGGCCTTACTCCTAGCTAGTGAAGGTAGAGAGGCCAGAACTATAGCCACAACCACAAAAGAAAATGGATTTGCAGAGCATAATAGAGATGATACGTACTTGTGCCTGCATGTATCAACACATATCTATACATATACATCTCTCTCAATAAAGGAGAACATTTCGTAAATAGATGAATTTGTATAACTAGTATGAACATGCATACAAAATAACTAAAAATCAAGTTTTCTGAACTTATAACTCTGTCCGAGTTGACTGCTGACAATATGATACATGCATAAGCATTTGTTTGAACAGAAATTCAATTTAGTGGATTTCTTGAGCACCAACAAAAAGTACAAACAAATGGAACATATTTATCAGTGAGCACGCGACTTGTTAATAGCTAGTTATAGAAAATTTTATTAGACTGTGAGAATTCGATTTTAATAAACTATAATCTGAAAGGATAAGAGCATGGTCCAAGTTGTAAAAAAAACATAAGGCCTTAATCCAAATTATCTATAGATTAAGTTGAGACCCATTTTTTGCTATAAGCCAGTGATGGGTAGGCTAATATTGTTAACCCAGGCCCAATTCCACAAGACAGTGCAGGCCCAACCGGGCAGCCCACTTCATAACCCAACACAAAGTTTATTACTTTACACTTTAACCCATGTATTACTTAGTTAATTGCTTTGTATATAAAGGAAAGAACTTTCTAGAATTTGGGATTTTGGACACTTATGTACAGAAAGATGTTCTGAGAATAAGAAAAGGATCCGATTCTTCTTCCCTATATTCTAGGGTTTTGCTTTTCAATTTCTTCTTGCATACTAGATTTCTCAAGTCTAACATGGTATCAGAGCCATGGAATCGATGAGTTTCAACATTCTCTTTCCATCGATGCTACCCTCATCGAGTTTCATGGAGATTTTCACTTCGCCGACCTTCGTCTGATTTTGAGCATAAATCGTCGAGTTTTGAAATGCGGAGCTTCTTCAATGGAGCTCATCCTCTACTGAAAATTGTATGGTGTTTCTGCTATTTTTGGGTACTACTTCTTTTGTTTCCAAGGCCTTACCTTCTTTAGGTTGCAAAGAGGGACGATAATCTTCTTCTCACACCTTCTCCGAGTAATTAGTGTTGTTTTGATTGTATCAGCATCTGTATTTTGGAAATTGCGTACCTAGGATTACTCATGGCTAACCCAAAATCTAGTTCTTCTCCTGCGATAAATGGTTTCGATGATTTTACTATTCCTCCATCTCATCCATTCTATGTTCATCCATCTGACAGTCCTGGCACTCATTTGGTTTCTCCCCCTTTCGATGGGAGTGGTTTTGTCATTTGGCGTAAGAATATGCTCACTGCTCTTTCTGCTAAGAATAAGTTAGGTCTCATAACTGGTAGAGTTTCTAAACCTGAGTTGAATTCATTCTATTATTCATTCTGGGAAAGATGTAACGACATGGTTATTGCATGGATAACAAACTCCCTATCCAAAGACATAGCAAATAGTGTAATTTGTTTTGATACTACCAAGGATATTTGGGCTGATATAAATAAAAGGTTTGGTACATCAAATGGTTCAAAGTATATTCAGTTACAAAGAGAAGTCAGTGTTACTTCACAAGGGTCTTTAGACATTGCCACTTATTTTACAAAACTCAGGGGACTCTGGGATGAACTTAAGACTGCATATGTAGGACCAGTGTGTACGTGTGGGGCTTTACCAAAGTTTATAGAACAACAGAAAATATATCAATTCCTTAGTGGCTTAATGAGTCATATTCTACCTGTAAAAGTAATATTCTCATGATGCCAACACTTTCATCTTTGAGCAAAGCATATTCCATGCTTCAACACGATGAAAAGCAGAAGGAATCTTCAGCTCCTATTCCCAGTTTTTCAAATGAGTCTGCCTCTTTTAGTGCTCATGGCAATGTTGTTCAAAACAATATTGTGCGGCCCCCTCCTAGGAATTTTACTCAAAAGTTTCAGTTTGAACAAAAGAGAGGATCTGGTTCCTCCTCTTAATTGTTATGCAGATATTGCAAAAAGACTGGCCACACAATTGAGAAATGCTATAAACTTCATGGGTTTCCTCCTGATTTCAAGTTCACCAAATCCAAAAGATCTGTTGCTTGTGTTCAATCTGAAGGTTCCATCCAAAACACATCTTATACCAATGGCCATTACAATGGGCAGTCTTCTGAGAACAATGGTCACGGATTCAGCAAAGAACAATGTGAGCATCTTATGACTCGTTTTCAACAGCTGAACCCTCCTGGTATGCATCATGAATCCACAAATTCAGAGAACATTGGATTTGCTCATTTTGCAAGTGTGTTTAATCACCCTCAAGTCCATTCTGCTGCTTTTCATGCATGTGTAGTGTCACATCTAGGTTCAAACCCTTGGATTCTAGATTCAGGTGCAACTAACCACATGACACCTCACAAACACCTATTACACAACTTAACCCCACCCATCACACCTTTTCTAATAACTCTCCCTAATGGATACAAAATAAAAGTCATATCTACTGGTTCTTTACAACTCAGGCCAGATATTATTTTACATAATGTTCTGTTAGTTCCTTCATTTCATTTCAATTTAGTATCTATCCATAAACTTCTTGTTCATTTCAGGTGCATAGCAACTCTTATCATTTCTGCCTGCATTTTGCAGGGCCCTTCTCTGAGGAGGCCACTGGAAATTGGTAAAGCTAAAAATGGATTATATTTCTTGAATCTAGCTATGACTTCTTTTACTTTGTCTGTTGCTTCAATTCCTAGTCCTATTTCTAGTTCTGTTCAATGTAATAATTCTAATTCATCTTTTAGTGTTCTATGTGATTCTGCTAATCATTGTAACACTTGTAACTCTTCTGCTATCAATAAAACTGATTTGTTTTGGCACCAAAGATTGGGTCATATACCATTTATTAGAATGAAATCAATTCCTTTCCTATCTGACAAGATATCATCCAAACAAAATTTCCTTTGTGAAGTTTGTCCAATAGCAAGACAACAATGATTGCCTTTTCCTGACAGTTCTATCCACTTATCTACTCCTTTTCAACTTGTTCACATTGACATATGGGGTCCTTACAATACCTAGACCTATAATGGGTTCAAGTATTTTTTGACCCTCGTTGATGATTTCACCCGAGTCACCTGGACCCATCTTTTATCATGCAAAAGTAATGCACTTTAGTGGTCAAGGCTTTTATTAAAATGGTCAAGGTTCATTTCAACTCTAATGTACAAAGTCTTAGGTCTGATAATGCCTATGAGTTGGGCAGCAGTACTGAAGCACAAATATTCTTTTCTGAAAATGGCAATCTCCACCAAACCACCATTCCTCACACTCCTCAACAAAATGGAGTTGTTGAAAGAAAACACAAACACCTTTTAGAAATTTCTAGGGCCCTATTATATCAATCTAAACTTCCCCTTAAACATTGGGGGGACTGTGTCCTCGCATCCACTTATCTGATTAATAGGTTGCCTTCTACTGTGCTTCAAAACATTTCCCCTTTTGAAAAACTACATGGCTATTCACCTTCCTATGATCACTTAAAATCCTTTGGTTGCCTATGCTATGCAACTAGTCCTAAGCAAGGGAGAGATAAATTCAACCTAGAGCCATTCCTTGTGTTTTTCTGGGGTACCCCTATGGCAAGAATGGTTACAAACTCCTCAATCTTTCTTCTCATTCTATTGTCTTTTCTAGAGATGTGTTCTTCCATGAACACATATTTCCTTATCATCTTCCATCTTCCTCCACTTTTCCTTCCCCCACATCTGATTTCACTGATGTTTCTACTTTTACTTCTTCTGTTTCTACTCCATCTGTTTCTTCTCCTATTCCTGCTTCTATTTCCCCTACACTTGTTTCCTCACCTCATCATGTCTCTTCTTACACTACTTCTCCTTCTTCTTCTTCTTCCATTCCTGTACCCCCTCTTCCTGTTTTCAGGAGATTTGGAAGGACTGTCAACCCTCCAATCTACTTGAATGATTATGTCTATTCTTCTGTTTCTTCTGCTCTTCCTTCTCCATCTGTTTCTATGAATCCCAAGGTTACTACTTCTGACTTGCACATGCTTGAGCCTCAATTTTACCTGCAGGCTGCTTCTCATCCTGCTTGGCAAGAGGCCATGCTAAAGGAATTTGAGGCACTTGAAGCTAATCATACTTGGGACATTATCCCCTTGCGTCCTCATAAGAAGGTTATCCCCTGCAAGTGGGTATACAAGATCAAGCAGAAATCTGATGGCTCTATTGAGAGGTATAAGGCCAGGCTTGTTATTAGAGGTGACACTCAAAGGGAAGACATTGATTATACTGAGACCTTCTCTCCTGTTGTAAAACTTACTACTGTCAAATGCCTCATCTCTCTTGCTGTCAAGAGGCATTGGACTGTTTTTCAACTTGATGTCAATAATGCCTTCCTTCATGGTGATCTACATGAAGAAGTGTATATAAGGATACCTCCTGGTCTTCAGATTTCTTCTTCTTCTTCTACCTCTCCTCTGGTTTGTCATCTCAGGAAGTCTTTATATGGCCTTAAGCAAGCTTCTAGGCAATGGTTTTCTAAACTGTCTGATGCTTCGCTCTCCAAAGGCTACATTGCTAGCAAAAATGACTACTCTTTATTCACAAAGTCTTCTGGTGATTCCTTGGTTGTTTTGGTGGTCTATGTTGATGATATTCTCTTAGTTGGTGCTGGTATTACTGAAATGACAGCCTTGAAACAATTTTTGGATGATCAATTCAAGATCAAAGACTTGGGTCTAGTCCACTATTTTCTGGGTCTTGAAATCTCTCCTCATCCTGATGGTTATGTTATGCATCAACACAAGATGAATTCAAATGCTCACATTTTTCTTATGTTACCACCCCTCTAGATCCCTCCATTAAGTTATCTGTTGACCAGGGTGATCTACTCCCAGATCCTAGCATTTATAGAAGACTAGTTGGCAAGTTAAATTTTCTGCAACACACCAGGCCTGACATTGCCTATTCCGTCCAGCATTTAAGCCAGTTTTTACAGTCTCCAAGGGTTCCTCATATGATGGCTGGTCTACATGTTTTGAGATATTTGATGTCTGCCCCAGCTCAGGGAATTTTGTTAACAAATTCAGTTGATTTGTCTCTCATTGCTTTCTCTGATTCTGATTGAGCAACATGTGCTTTTTCTCGGAGGTCAGTTACGGGTTTCTTTATAACTCTTGGTGGCTGTCCAATATCTTGGAAAAGCAAGAAACATCCCACTATTTCTCTCTCATCTGCAGAGACTGAGTATAGGGCCTTGAGGAAGGTAGTTGCTGAAATTTCTTGGCTGGTTCGACTCCTCGATGACCTTGGTCTTTCTATTATTGTACCTGTCCCAGTATTTTGTGACAGCCAAGCTGCTTTACACATTGCTAAGAACCCGGTTTTTCATGAGCGCACAAAACACATTGAGGTGGATTGTCACTATGTTCGCGATTGCTTATCATCCGGGTTGGTATCCCTCCAGTATGTACGTAGCTCTGATCAATTGGCAGATATCATGACCAAGGCTTTATATGGTCCTCNATTAGACTGTGAGAATTCGATTTTAATAAACTATAATCTGAAAGGATAAGAGCATGGTCCAAGTTGTAAAAAAAACATAAGGCCTTAATCCAAATTATCTATAGATTAAGTTGAGACCCATTTTTTGCTATAAGCCAGTGATGGGTAGGCTAATATTGTTAACCCAGGCCCAATTCCACAAGACAGTGCAGGCCCAACCGGGCAGCCCACTTCATAACCCAACACAAAGTTTATTACTTTACACTTTAACCCATGTATTACTTAGTTAATTGCTTTGTATATAAAGGAAAGAACTCTCTAGAATTTGAGATTTTGGACACTTATGTACAGAAAGATGTTCTGAGAATAAGAAAAGGATCCGATTCTTCTTCCCTATATTCTAGGGTTTTGCTTTTCAATTTCTTCTTGCATACTTAGATTTCTCAAGTCTAACAAATATTCCTATTAAAGTCATTGAGATATAAACTGCACATACAATATTAGTGTTTTGAATTGTTATAAGTTTCCATCTTTTTCAGATTATGAGTGTGTAAATTGGCTCAAGCTTAAACTCCAACCTCAACCACTGCTCCTACAATGTAGTTGATCACTCTGTATGTCTCAATACCAATACAAAAGATTGCAACTTAATCACACAGCAAAAAATATATTAAACAAAGATTGTATGTTATGATGCACTTGATGTCCTCTATTATCTTGACTATCTTTTGACATAGATGCTTAGATGAATAATTAGCAAGTATGATAATATAAAAGCAAAAGTATCAGCAGAGACATTAACAAGCTAAATTGATTAGCTCAAGATCCACAAAGAATCACAAACAAATTCTCAGAAAGGAAGGAGAAAAAAAAGGAGGGGAAAGGTGGAATTAAAAGAGTCAAATACTGCTGACAGTCAAAGAAAAGAAACTTACCAGAAAACAACCTAGTCGTGGATTGAACGAAATCTCTCGACATATGTTTCAAGCTTTAGCTGCTTTGCCAGTTCTAAAAGAAATGGCTACTCCGCCGAGCAATACTTAAGCTAATCATTCTACTTTTGTGCATATGAATTTCCTTAAGATCAGCTGTGTTAAAGGTTAATTTGGGTATTTAATTTCTGTAAAATCTTGCTCAGATTGCAGGGGGAGATGATAAGGAAAAGGGAAGGGTTGAGTAAAAGTCGTTTATTGGATCTTGGAATGTAATTAATGATGATGATTATGATAACTTCAGACCAAAGATCCTCCCTTTGGCCCCCCCAACTCCTACCTTTACTTCTCTTCCCTGTGACTCTCTCTCTCTCTAGAGGACTTTCTCCAAGTGTTACAGTGACGAAAATTCTTAATTCTTGGGTTTCCAATTTTCATGACCTTAGCTGTACCGGTCCTTTTTGGGATTAAGTATTTAATTATTGCTTCATATATTCAACTATACTTTATGATCAACTGCACTTGTAGTTGTAGCACCGCTGCCAACACATTTTGTAGGCGTTTGGACATAAGACTTGAATTTTTTTTTTAAATGGTTAAAAAAAATCTTAAGTGAAAATGTTATTTGAAATTTAGAGTTGTATTTGGATATAAATTTTATTTTTGGTTGTTTCTGAAGTTTTGTGAGTAATTTGAGTGAAAATTTTGAAAAATAATTTTTTGGAATTTTTCAAATTTCTAAAATACATCTTCAACTGAAAACTGAAAATTTTATGAACAAATGTTGATTTCGAAAAAAGATGATTTTATTTTGAAAAAGGGAAAAAGATTTATTTCCAAACGGGCTCTGCTCATTACTATATTCTCCGGTTTAGAACTCAAATTATGTAGTTGACTTAAGCAACACCACATAATCTTTCCTATTTGATTCGATCACAACTCTTCTTTTGCGATTTTCTGAGAAAAAATTAGCACTTTCATATAGTAGTATTATATAGCTAGCTTTTAGATTTTTCTGGTTCTTGCATAATTACGTTTAATAATTGCTTGTAAGGCCAATGTATTTTGGAAAAATTGATGTCGGAAGTGTGACATGCATATCCTAAATTCTTAATGAACCAAGAAATCATGTTCACTCGAGTCTTTTAAAATTTTAGCATACTCTTTAAAGAAGATATTTAATAATTTTCATTTTCAATTAATCTTTATATATTTTAAAAGTTTCACTTAATTAATACTCCTTTAATTGACACATTAAATGTTGATATGAAAAAAAAATGACTTTCACTTTTTAAAACATTAAATATTTTAAAATTTTGTTTAGAATATTAATATTTGAAGCCGAAAGTAGTATTAATAGACTTATTAAATGGATGATCGTTACTGTTTGAGGTGCTTCGCGTACAGTATGTAGCCAATGGACAACTGATCGGTGTAGGTCAAAATATTCAAGAAAGGCATTCAATTCATTGAGTAATTAATGTTTTCACGAGATGTTTTTCGACCTTCATCAGCAATAGTCAATGAATAAGTGTCATTACCTAAGAGTTATACGTGCTTCTTTATTTTCAAGACACGTATTACTGCTATATTATGAGTAAACTTGAATCATTTTCTCATAATTTTTTATAGCTTAGTCAAGTGCTTTAAGAAAAGAACTATTAGTATTACAATGTTCAACGAGGTTTCTAATTCTGCCTTGCAGCATGGATGTTTTAAGTTTACACCTAATAATGATAAATTTAATTTTAAAAATAATAATTAAATAGAAAGAAATATACCATTTAACTATTTTCAAGTGATGAAGTATTTGTATGTGTGACATGCCTCATATATTTTTTGTATAAACGCTAAATAATGTTGATATTTGTTTCCAAGGCTTTTTACTAATCTGCAGAAAGTGATCCAGTAACCTTCAAAACAATCCAATAAACAGACTAAAATCAATGAAGAAGTAGCGCATACGTGGAGAAGTAGTGTTACAAATCTGCGACTTTAGCAAATATACATGGCCAACACTTAGGCTCGAGTACCCATCAAGAACTAATCATGCCAAAATATGTACACGACAAGAACCAATAAATCAAGTACTACGTGTTTGGTAGATATTCTCTATTTCTGTATAGCTTAACCCCCATTTGTTTGGCGTCTTGCGACTTCAGGGGAAAGAGTATACTGTATACTTACTTCAGCTATAATTGGTCAAAAGAAAAAGAAAAAATGGCAAACCATCTACATCTTCTTTACATTGCCTGCACAATTAATATCTGTTTTTGGCCAAGTTTCTTGGCATCGTTAGGCGGATATAGGTACAATGGAACACGTACCAAAACTTCTTCCTCTTTCTCGATGAGCTTTTACTATCCACGTTAATACTACAAGTACCATTATAATCGAAAGTGACAACATAGATGACCATAGTATTCGTGCTGAAATTCTAAATGGCCTGCACTGGTACTGTAAAATGTTGGAAAATGCTTTTTTTACTGTGGAGCACTGAGTTAGGCTCAATAAATCAGGGAATATTTCTATCAAGTCTTGAATAGATTCAGTGTAAGCAAATAAGATCATGGATGATGCATGTGGAATGAATCTCCCTTCACCCAAGCAATTGGCTGTAGAATTTTCTCCATAACATGTCACTCTTGACAGAACCTACAGGCAAACATAAGCATTCTTGATAGAGTTCAAAATTTATATATAATGATCGTATAAAAGACACTATTAAGTTACGTTACTACATGTAATCGTCCATAATTGGTGGGATTCATAACTTGAAAAATAAAATAAGTAATCTATTATAACATGTTAAAATTTAGTATATACATATAACATCAAATGTTAAATCCTTTGTAAATCTATAATCCAGACATACAGTTTGTGAAGGCTTCAATAGAAATAGGAAAATGACACCACATTATCTCTGAGTGTCTAATCTACATGCGTATACAAGATTTTTCACAAGTGTAAACATCTGAAGAAATGAATAAATTACTATAATTACAAACAACGTCATCTTTTTACTTATAATCTATATAAACATATATAGTAAAGAAAGTCACTTGCACCGCTTGGGACAAGGTGTATTCGCTACTGATCTACATCACCAAGGTAGTAACATGACAAATAGTAATTAACATGTTATACCTGGAATTGAATTGAACTGATGGTGCAAAATATCTTTATCATGTTCGTGTAAATAACTTAAAATTCGAATGAAACTGCATTGTGATACAGAAACAGGAAGAAAATTTCCAATTTTTAACTAGATGAGCCATAAAGATTCTTATTCATGCTCTGTAAGTTACTGCTTAAAACTTACATATTTCAGTTCTCCAATTGGTATAGTATCCTTAGGGCAGAGCTCAGGTGTGAAGCTGAAATTAGGTGCACCAGAGAAAGGGTCGCAAATTCCTCTTTTTCCTGAGTTATTTTCCCCCATATCATTTAATCCTAATCCTTGCACCTCAGTCAACTTAGAATTTAGCTGGAAATCAACCAAAATAAATAAATAATCTGCCTCAGTAATGCTAGTCTATTGTTTCTTACTATAATAGGAGTAGATAACAGTACCTGACTTATGAAATTATGAACAGTGGATCCAATCTGCACCAATATTTTGTCTGAAGTTCCAGCTTCTGCACAGGGAAGTATAAGTTGCAAGCTATTGTTCTTGGGGTTCTGTTGAAAGTCCTCTAGAGCTGAGCACGTGTCTTCTGCAAAGCTGCATATATAACATGTGCCAACATTATTATATATGGTATATAATATGGAAAATAACCTTAATTGAGAGGGAGAGAAACAGAATGTGTGCTCACGTATGAGAGAAGAAATCAAAGCCAGTCAGCACCCAATTTAGAGTTGTCAAAATCCAGCAGCAAATGATTATTCTAAAATTAAACACAATAAACGTTAACAGCAGTTTAGGCTTCCTCATAATATAAAGCTGATTATTACAAGAGACAAAATCTCACTTACATTATAAATCCAAGAGGCCAATGCCAAACGAGCAAAACTGAGCCAAAGCAGCATTCCATTAGTCTAACCATGTCGTTGGTCGATTTACACGTACGTTAGAAAGAACTAAACAGAAAAAAAAGCAATAGCAAAGATGATAGCAGAAGTAGAAATACTGTAATAAATAGCATGTATTATTACAACTCACACAAAATCACAAGCTCTCCAGTTTGACACCCAAGCATTGAAGTACATCTACTTTCAAACATTCTAAAGGCCAGCTCGGTGCACTAAACTCCCGGCTATACGCAGGGTCCGGGGAAGGACCGGACAAAAAGAGTTTATTGTACGCAGTCTTACCCTGCATTTCTGCAAGAAGCTGTTTCCACGACTTGAACTCGTGACCTCCTGGTAACTTTACCAGTTACGCCAAGCCTCCCCTTCTACTTTCAAACATTCTAACAAGACTAAAAAAAAATATGCAATGTGTGACAGAATCTCACCTAATGCACTAACCAAAAATACCAAATTGACAGTGACAACAACAATATTTGCAACATACCTGAAAAACATAGCAATAGGTTAATGAAAGAGATATATTGGACATAAGAAACGACAATCGCACAGGGAATGAAGTCATGACTTACAGACTTGTAATTGCTTCATTACTTGAATGTCTGGTTTTGTCAACAAACTGTTGAATCATAATAGATCCTCGTCGAAGTCTATGAGTTGTCAAGTTCAACATCTGGTTTGCCACTGAATCATAAGGACTTAAAACAGTTTGCATATTTAGCAAAACCTTTATTACTCTTCTGATTGTATGACGAGTATCCCCACCAGCATCAAAAATTGTTTGGCGAAGCCTTTCCACTCTATGTTCAAAACCATTGTTTGCAGCCAAAATAACACTGCTTGCAACTCTTCCAAACCAAAATAAAGTAGACACATCAATCAGTCTTCTTCTTTTTACTACATATATATAGGTCATTAATCATCATTTTAAGCAGGGGAGAAGAAAGGGATTGTTACACAGATAGCCGGTCGGATTCAATACTTATTTTTTCTAGCCTATATACATTGATTACACACATTTATACATTATATTATACATTCATCTACTATTTTAGTTTAAGAGATTAGATGGGCAGCTATCTGGATTAATTTTTTTGGAGAAAATTACATTTAATAATGACGTTTAACTTTCCGTAATAACTGAACTAGTTGCCTGAAAATAAGACAAGACAACTTACTCCAACATAAATAAGAATAATTCATGAATAGAAACCTTCTAGAGTGGTTTCAATAATGCATACAATGTGGGTATTTTCTTTCTAAAATTGTAGCAGAGCACAGAATCAGTTCAAAAACAGTTCTCCAACAAATTTGATAGTCGAAATCCAAAAACCAAGAAATAAGCACAGCTTACATGGCAAGAATGGTAAACAGAAGAAGGAGCAAGAACATCAAAATGTAGGAAGAAGGTGGATAGTCAACAATTGGAGTGGTTGAGTTGCCATGGAAATATTTAAACATCATATAACTCCCAAATCCCAATCCAAATAATAACCAAATCCCAGCAATTGCATAGCCGTGAATGCCTGTGAAAGCCGCAGACTATAAATTTCAGGAAAAAAACAAATACATATCAGCAGCTTCCCTTGTTAGCAATCAAAACTATATATGTAGTAACTTTTTTTTATTTCATTAAAAATAAAACTTACAGCCCAATAGTGCTTGTTGCCAAGATTATAAGTTCCATTATATAGCTTGAACTGGTGCAGAGGATCAGGTCTTTTTGAAACTTGATCATGATCAATGAACCCAAACACAATAGATTTTTGGGCTACCATATTAGTTGAAATTAATAAAAGAATGAACGGAACAAGAATCCCTCCATGTGATGATTTCGGCATGATATACTAGTATATGATGTTGATTTTGAGGTAGAAAAAAAAAAGTGGCAAAATGGGGCCAAGAATAGAGAAAACATGAAGGTAGTGGAGACAAAAGAAAAGGAAATTCATGCCTTGACTTGCTCATTAAGGTTAGGATAGCTTGTGGCTAGATTTATGCTAAGAAACTTTAGGTTATTCTTGTGTGTACAAGAGAGTTGTGGGATTATTCTTCTAAGTCTTGACTCCATCTCTTCTCTGTTCTTTACACACTCATACTTACAAAGTGAGAAATGAAAGGAGAGTACTGCCTATAAAAGTATGCGATATTTACGGGCTTCCTCGCAAATTGTGATAATTTTGACCACCTTTTTGGCTTTTGATCCACTTCTTTCTTTCGACGTAAGCTTTCCTTTTCCCTCATCAGTCGATATTTATGGATGTATTATCCATCACAAAAGTCATAAACCATCACTTTCCTACTTTTTTACTTTTGTTTTTCTCCATTTATCACCTCCTAATTTTTTCTTTTTCTTTTTCTTTTTTTTCGAAACCACAAATTTGTTAAATAAACGAGCCAAAAACATTAAAAATAAAAATTTCAAGTTACACGAGTGGCGTACAATAAAGTTACTCATTTCTTAATTTCACTGTGAACTTTATTGCAACAATATTTGTATACACTGGTGATTAAAATATAAGCTATACTAGTTGGGTATTTACCATGATAGATATTTCTCAGCATTTTCAGGAAACTAGATTTAAGGCAAAAGATTACTCTTTTATTTTTTTAAATGCATATATATATATATAACTCGTTCGTGCAACTCTTAGGGGGGGGGGGGGGGTGGATTGAACAGGTGTGTGGATATTAATTGGGTTTCTTTATAAGTTTTGGAATTTTTTATTGCAAGAGGTGTTTGGATATTTAACTTTTAATGTTTCCAAGAAATTTTTTGTAAAGTATCCAAAAGGCGTTTTGAAGGCAAATTCTTTTATTTTCCAAACAAATACTTCAAATAAAGTTTCATAGATTAATGTCCAAAAACTATGAATCAATGAAGAATCTGTTATCCTAATCTCATCATCTCGGAAGCAAATGATGAAACAATGGAAGCCCTAATCTATACTGCCATACATGAACACAAGAGAGAAGAGAAGAAGCAGAGTACTGTATTGAGAGAAAATGAAAACGTATGCTTTCTTTCTTGGATTTCCATGAAACTGGGGATTCCCCATACTTAATTAGATACCCTGACACTGACTTCCTAGTGTTAGGACATGAAGCCAATCAGCATCACAAAAAACATTAAGCTCATTTGAACTTTGACTGCTTAGTAAGATTCCTAGTCCTAGCTCCCTTAATGTACTTCACCACTCTTATAGCTGCATCCAATGAGAGTTCTTTGGTTGCTGCATAAATTAACTAAGAGTCTGTACTAGGGGTGGGCGTTCGGTCGGTTTGGTTCGGTTTGAAGAAATTCGGTTCGGTTATTCGATTTTCGGTTTTGTAAAAGTAGTAGCCGAAATCGAACTGAAATAAGTTCGGTTCAGTTCGATTTTTCTAATTTCGGTTCGGTTATTTCGGTTCGGTCTTCGGTTTGAACATTATCATATTGGGCTCCTTCTATGTAATAATAGGACCGGCGAATTTGTTGTTTTTTCCAAAACTTCGAAATTGTTGGAAATATTGTGTTTATAAAAAAAATAGACTAAACTTTGCACACTATTATGGATCATAAAATTCAAATATAGCGTAAATTATAACTCTGTGTGAAATCCTCCCGATATTTGTCATAATTCATATATGCTATGGAAGTTTTAATAGAGTGAAAGTCTTTATGATTGGGAAGTTGATGGACTTACTTAATTGGGTTGTGTCTTTGATAGATTGGACCCAATAGTATTAATTTATTACCTATGGGCTTAGCCTATATATAACTTAAAGAATCTATATGCTAATAATTCGGTTTTTCGGTTAACCGAACTAAATAGCTTCATAACCGAAAACCGAACCGAAAAATCGAAATTTTAAAAATTTAAACCGAAACCGACCGAACAAACCGAATAACCAAAATCGAAATAAAAAAAAATTTCGATTCGGTCGGTTTATTCGGTTTCGACCGAAATATGCCCACCCCTAGTATGTACTGAGAATCAATATCTGGCTTGGACATGGTCAAATACAATAGTTTTCCAATAAGTTTCTGATATTACCATGCACCTTCTAACAATTGATCTTCTGTTGTGCCAACAAATTTGTCAAGTTCTGGAACTGTCAACTTTACATTTGCCTCAAGGAGTGTATGCTGGTTTTGCTCCTCCTAGCCCCAAATCAGATATTATTTCTAGTGTATACTTCCTTTGGTTAATCAAAATACCTTTATTGGATCTGATGAACTCCATTCTAGGGAAGAATATTAATTCAACTAAGTCTTTAATCTTGAAAGCTTGTTGGAGGGAGACTTTAGTGGTCTCAATCAACTGTAAGTTGTTTCAGGTGACCAACATGTCATCCACATATATAAGTATCACAACTATGTCTGCTACATTCCTCTTAATGAATAATGAGTGATCTAAGTTGCTTGTTTGAACTCAGATCACACCAAGGCTTCTGTCAGCTTTAGGTTCTACTGTCTACTTGCATGTTTCAGACCATGGAGATATTTTACAAGTCTATATACCATCCCTGACTCCCCCGACTTGTAAAATCCTATGGCAATTGCATATAGACTTCATCATGTAAGTCACCTTGCAGAAATGCATTATACACATCTAGCTGATAAACTGTCCAGTTGTGTAGTGCTACTAAGGAAAGGACAGTTCTCACAGTAGTGATTTTAACTACAGGAGAGAAAGTTTCATTGTAATCAAGACCTTTTCTTTGGTTGTAACCTTTAGTTATTAACCTAGCTTTGAATCTTTCCACATCTCCATTAGCCTTGAGCTTGACTTTGTACACCCATTTGCAACCTACTGTTGTCTTCCCTTGTGATAAAGGAACTAGTTCCTAGGTCTTATTGTCCTGCCAGACTTTAATATCAGCTTGCGTGGCTTCAACCATTATCATATATTTAGAGGAATCCTGAAAGGTTTTGGGCTCCATGATGGAAGAAAAGACACATAGATAGGCCTGTAAGAAGAATAAAGCTTGTCATAGGAGATATAGTTTTGGATTGGATAGACCACATTATTAACTGAATTCATAGTGGTGACATAATCTGTCAGCCAAACAGGTTCCTTAGACTCCCTCTGTGATCTTCTTAATAGACTAGGAGTTGTGTCTGCAGCAGGAGGAGAGGGGAATTCAGTGGCAACTTCAAGATCACTGACTATGGAGAGAGTTATCTATAGCAGCATAAGGTGAACCTTCAGCATCAGATAAGGATGCAGTTCTATTTTAGGCATTCACCTGCTCAGGTGTAGAAGTAGTATCTCTTGCACTGCTATCTGAGGCATACACCTATTCAGATGTAGAAGTAGTATCTCCTGCACTGACACGTGCAACCCCAAAATCAATATCAGTAGTATTGTGAATACAAGGGTAGAGTGGTTGTCTCAAGGCATCACTTTGAACTTGAAAGGAAAATACAAATTCCCTGAAAACCACATATCTATTGACAAAGAACCTAGGCCTGTCTAAATCATAGAGGACATACCCCTTTGTAACACCAGAATACCCCATAAATGTTGCCTTGACAACTCTGCTTGCAAACTTATAAGACTTAGGTAGGGCACTTAAAAAATACAAACACCCCAGTATTCTTAGATGAGAGGCAGCAAGCCTCTTTCCAAAAAATAATTCATAAAGTGACTTACTATCAAGTACCTGTGATGGTAATTATTGATGACATATGATGCAGCTAATATACAGTATCCCCAGAATTGCATTGCAATATGACCTTGAAATCTAAACACCTTGTCAACTTCAAGGAGATGCTTGTGTTTTCTCTCATCCACATTGTCGCGCCCCTTTTTCTCGCGTAAGCGGGTTTCAACGTGTAACAACTTTTAAATGGGTATTAAAAGAGAAGAGTCGCCACCTAACAATTTTCAAGGTACATTAGGACACCTATTTACAAATAACTCTGTTTTGACTAATCAACGCCACCAAAGATCGAGTAAGGGCTCAAATTACCTCAAAGAGAAGGTGTTAGGCACTCTTCGAGGTCCACAACTGTGGGTCCCGGCCGAACCTAGAACTATGTGGGTTATAATTAGGTGAGGTGATCAAATAAACAAAGAGGATAAAAAGGTCGGAGAGTTTTATTATAACACAATGAGAATTGATACAAATCTTAAGGACTACAAGGACATAACTATAACGGTCTATATTAGGTGATTAAGTGTATAAAAGAAAAAAAAAAGGGAGGGGGGAGGGTCCTAAGTTTTTTAGCATACAGGATCACCCCGTGCAACATAAATAATACTTCGCAACTCCCTTACGATAGGGAATATTATTTAGCGGGAACAGACTATCATTTCCTGCTACCCAATTACTATGTTAAAGTTGTTTACCTAAAGGCGCTCTAATTCAATTCTATGTCGTACCCTATGCGTGCATTACCCGTTCCATGCCTACGGTCCAGGAGGTATTCGACCTCTATTTGGGTGGTTCTAGACTTTATTTTTGTTTCTCAAAATAATAAAACTAATCGACATTCAAAACAAGTAGGACTCCATGTAAAGACAGTTTTAAGGAGCCCAAGTTAGCCTCCACATATAAGCAACAAATGCACGCGGGCAAATTCTTACATTAGGTGATAGACAGTTTCAGAATTGAGGAAAATTAGAGTCATAAAGTCCTATAGACATGGCTTCTATGTGATTTCGATTTCAAGCGTACAGGCAGTGTGGCTGTTTTAGAGCAACGAATTTGCAGATTATAAGTATTACAAATCGTATAGGCATGATCTCTAAGTTGTTTGCGCAAGGAGGCAGATAAACCGTTTGAAAACTTAAAAATTACCCTCGTTTGATTTTATTAGCATTCTTTTCTAAGCGTGTAACAGTATTCTATAGGCAGGATTTCTAAGAGTTGGTAATTGAAACTGATTCTATAACACTTCGCCCCTATAGGCATGTTTTTAGGCGAGCAATATGATAGATATAAAAATAACAGTAGCTAATTAGTCAATTAAGATCCTATAGACATGATATCTATATGAGCATTAGTGATCTTATAGGCATGGTATCTAGGAAATATTCTACAGTTGCGCAAATTCGATGAACAATTACTAACATTTGTTTTCTACAAGCATGTTGTCTAGTAACACAGAGAAGTAGACATGGGGAACAAATAAAGTGCTTAAGCTCATGCTTTGATAGTAAATAGATTGAGTGAGTGTGTGATTACTACATGCATGGTTTCTACTCGTGTGCAACGCATAATAGACAAAACAACAAGTATAGCACATAGGTCCTATAGGCATGCTTTCTACCCATTTTGCGAAAATTAAAATACCCTACCCTTTTTACTAATCTCCCCATCTGTTCAATTACGAAATTATTACAAACCCAAAATTAATGAATACAAGTGCGAACATATTAAAAATACAGGTTCAGTATACATAGCAGGCCCAAACAACTGTAACCCAGTAAAGTCTGGGTCTTCAGCATGCTCTTCCCTCATACGTGCAGCAAACCCAGGTCCAAAAACACCTCAAAGCTTAGAGTATATCAGTTTCTCAATTCAAATTCACACAAGGATCCCCACTAGGACCAAAGGGAAGACCTTCTTACTCAGCAACAATAGATGAACAGCTTAACAGACTACGCAGACAATCAACCTACTTAACAGTGACTAAGTGATAGAATTTGAAGAGATGCATTTTGTATTTTAGAAGCAGACATAGTAAGGTTGATTTAAAAAAGGAACATGCAAGTCAAGAGAATCAACAAGACTTAGAGGGAAAAGTTGATATTACAGGTTCAAACACTTAGCAAGAGATAGCATATTGGGCAGAAAATCATATTAAGAGAGATAGGGGAATCAAGTTTTCTGAAATTAGCATCAACATATAACGGTGCACAATGCCACACAAATTCAGAATAGAGTATTAACCTAAAGGATTACAAATGTCAGTCTAGTACAATGAAAGTTCTAGCATGACAGTTCTAATAAAGTTCCAGATGGCATACCAACATACTAATGATACAACCTTGCCAATATCATAAACACTTAACATGATGGGGGATACATCATAGTACAAAAACTTATGGCATGAAAAGGGTTATATTAGCTACTAATTAACATACATAAGAGGAAAAATGGGATGTTTATCCTAAAATCTTAGGTGGTGCTAAAGATCAGGATTACAAATAGCAAGGCAACATGTTTAGAGTAGACCTTAAAGCAGTATTGAAACATGAAACCCATACAGTTGTGGATATTATGCAAAGAACAGTCAATTAAACACAAGACTCAACACTAAATGATTCATTTAAAGTAGAGGAAGGGTTTCATAGAGTCTTAGTAGTATCCAAAGCAAGGCATGAAGAGGATTCTATAACTAACAACAGATAGTCATGACAGTCGGATTCATTAAAAGAACACATAAAATAGGCATGCATTGAAACTCAAAACTAAAACATGTTCAGATTCTAGAAAAAATACAGAGGTACATAACTGATTCCGAAAGAGAATAAGGAACACCAACATAGAAGTGCAGGCCATAGTGAAGAACACATATTAGCCTAACACAAACTAAGAACAAGAAGGAACTATCACATGTATTAAAACACATTCAACTATCAAAAATATAGAATGACATGGGAGTATTGAATGATATCATAGCATTGCAATATCAGGGATTCACAACTAAATCATGCTCACAGAATCCAAACACATATAGGTATGCAGAAAAAATATTTAACATTGCAAGGGTTAAAAACACTAACCAGTAGCAAATTAGACGAGCAAAAGAATAACAAAGAACTTAGAATACTGGTAGCAAGAACCCCATGTCTCCGATGCTTCAGAGTTCACAAGAGCCTCGTAAGGGCCCCGAGTAGTGCTTGCACCAGAGGAGGTTGATAATATTATGGCCTTGGCTTTCATCCGGCCAAAGAGCCAAGTATTTCAGAGAAGATGAACGAGTGAGAGAGATGTATTGAGTGCAATAACAGTGATAACTTAGGGTTTTTTTAAGAAAATGGGGGAATTGGGGAGGGGTTTATGTAATGGTAGGAATCGAACAAACAAACAAGGAAAATAATCAATCAAACATAAATATGGGAAGAAAATACCACATGCAATCATTAATGGAACGGATAGAAGGAAAAGTATAAAATTTCAAACCCCAGTTCGACATAAATCATAGGATCGACCAAAGATTTTGGTGAATCGACTTCATATCGCATTGCCATGAATGTATATAGACGGAATACCGTCTAGATATTGAAGATTTAAGACATTTTTCACATGATTCCCGGCCTGGTACTTGCCAAAAATAGGCAAGTACTAAGTGATACCAAAATCGTGTAAGTAACACGGAGATAGAGCATATATGGAAGGCAAATCGTAAGAGAATTCCATATCAGGGTCGAAATCGAAGAGAATTAGAGGGTGTGGCGGCTAGGGTTTGTGAAGGGGAAAAGAGGAACAGAGAGAATATAGGCAGTTGTCTTTAGGAAATAGGGATTAGGGTGAGGTTATGGGGGATATAAGGAAAGGGGGTGGGGGTGTTGTGAGTCGTTGATCGCTTTTGATCAACGACTGAGATTTAAAGGGAGTTGGGTCGGGTTTTGGACTGGGCAACCCTATTGGGTCGCTTGGGGTTGGGCTTCCCGGGGTTAATCAGAATGGGTTGGTTCATTTGGACATTAATTGGGACAGATTTTAAAATAAGAGACTAAAGGGAAAATAATTTAATAAAAAATAGTTGAATAAAAAATGTAAGAAATATTATTTATGCAAATTAATACTTTAAATAATAGTAGAAGATTATAAAAATTTAGAAACTTATTTGGACTTTGAATAAAATGACAAATGCAATAAGTTACAAAATATAGACAATTATCGCAAGATTGTGTAAATAGCCTAAAGATACCAACATAATTATATAAATGAAGTAAAACATATTTGAAACATGTATGTGGATGCAAGATATAGTTTTAAATGATTAGGTCATCACAAAATAATTTAAAGAAATAATTAGAAAATATTCAAGTACATTAAATGCAAGAAAATCTCTGAAAATTATGAAAAGTTATAGAAAATGCTCATATGACTCTTGTAGACTAAGTAATGATGCAAAATAACATTTTGAAAGTATATATACTATTTGGAAAAATATGAGAGCAAAATTGGGTATCAACACACACCATTCTGCTGAGGTGTATAAATACATGTCCTCAGGTGAATTATTCCCATGGACTGACATAGATCTTGTATTGTTGAGTTCACAAATTCTCCACCATTGTCAGTCCTGAATGTCTATACTATTCCATTGAATTGTATTGTATCAACTTAAGGAATGACTTAAAAATAGTCACAACATCACCTTTAAACTGTAAGAGAAAGATCCAAGTAACACGAGAGTAATCATTTACAACTGTGAGGAAGAATTTATTACCATCAATTGTTGGTGTATTACAAGGTCCCCATACATCTTGCAACAATTAAAAAATTCTAGTAGACTTAGTACTACTCAATGAAAAAGGTTGTCTCATATGCCTAGTCAATGGACAAACCTCACAGCTATCTATTACAGACTTACAATCTTCCAATTTATATCCAAGTAATTCCTTCATAGATCCTCCAGATACATGTCCCAACCTTTTGTGCAACAACAACACATCTTCCTTTATTATCTGCATACTTAGTCCTTTAACTGTTGGTTGTGTACTACTTCCTGCCCTAAGAGAAGCTTTTGGGACCAACAAGTAAAGTCCATCTTTCTCCCTACCAATCCCCTTCACCTTCCCATTTGAGAGGTCCTGGAATAGGCAAAAATTAGGGCAAAAAGAGACAAAGCAGTGAATGTCTCTAGTTACCTTTGATACAGAAAGCAAGTTGTATGCAAAACTGATGAGCGCATAACACAAGATGAAATTGATGCTCACTAGCCAAAGATAGTACAATTTACTTATCGTCTTCACATGAATTAACTTTAAACAATGCTCTAGTAATTCCTGGTTTAACTGCTATTCAGGGTGATCAAAACTTGATTGAAATGATTACGAACTACGATTAACTACTAAAGTAAAGCAATTGACAATTGACTGCAAAAAACTGGAGATTAGCAAAGTTGGTTTCTTATCAATGTGAGAAATAAAGGGACATGATATGATAGGTACAAGATAGATATTTGGGACCCAATTCTAGTTTAATTCACTCTAATGTTCTAATAATTCTCACGAATTCACTTGATGATTAGTTCAAACATGTAGTCAAGACTCCCCTCTCGATTAAATATTAACTCTACGAGGTGAACTAATATAAGCACTGTGAAAATATGCAAGCATGCGTTATTGGATTAGTCTTCACGAAAACGCCTCTGGAATAATCTCCTAACTTGATCTAATCAACAATTCAACAAGCTCTTTCAATTACTTAAGAGAATCATTAAATTAAACCAAATAAAATAATGCAAAGATAATCACCAACATATTTCTCTTTTGATTAAATAAATTAGTGAATAAAATTTCAACAATTCAAAGTTCTATAAACGAATTCAAGCAATGAACTAGAGTTAAAATCCACAAATATCAATCAAAACACCATATCCGTCAAACCCTAAGGGAAACTACTCTATAATCATGGATGAAGTCATCATAAAATATAATTAAAGAGCAAGAAAGCATCAATCTAACATTACAATCCAAACTCCCGTATTTAATTGATGGAAAGATGATGAAATCACGTGTCTTGTAGCCTCCAATGCTCACCCAAATCTTCCCAGGTCAAAAGTCCGCTAAAATTCGTGTTTTTGATGTATTTATACCATGTAGGAATGGACTTGAATGAAACTATCCTTTCCAAGTCGAAGTGGGACAATTGGACCACGAAAATACACTGGCATGACGCCCCATGCGCCGCCCATGCACCACATTAGTGAGGATCTATAGAGAGTTGATTTTTTTTCACTCTGTAGAAATTTTGCACTAGCCCTCTGTGCTCTACTACGCATGGCGAAGTGCGGTAGTGCATTTTTCACAAAGTAATTTTTTTTCTCACTTTTTGATATCCAGAGTTGGTCCTCGACTCGCGAACGTGATCCCGACTTAATTTCTTGGGTTCTTAGACTTCAAATATTCAACTTGTTCAAATTAGCTCCAAATTATCTTAACATCTCAGAATCATTTCCCTCAAGGCATAAAACATAAAATACGTGCAATACACTAACATTTAAGCTCAAACACAAGTAAAATGCAGTAATTGGACTGCAAACTATAACTAAAATATGGGTTTCTAGCCTACCATAAATACCCCACACTTAAACCATTGCTCGTCATCGAGCAATCAAATTGCACTTCACATAGACAACCTTCTTATCAGACAACTTACCTAATGCATCATGCCAAGAATATTCAAATCAGACTAAGCACCCTATCATAACATCCTAGCCTCAAGACTCGACTCAAAAGCACCACGTATTTTTCAAAAACACGCTCACTTACTCTAACACATAGGCCAAAGACATTACATTTCCTTCTCAAATCATGTGCCCTCACACCAAAGATATATATTAGTTCCACGCACAATAAAATTCAAGAACAAATAGGAACTAAATATAGAAAGAATTGCCTCACTATCAGAAATAAAATTCATGCACCACAAAAAATGTACCATATGCTTGCCCATAATGTAGTACTCGACTAATTTGAGCTCATTTAGTCAAAGATCAAGTAAGAATTTATTTTGGTTATAATATAGGCTGCATGACGAATATAATACATTTGGATATAGTGACTAAACCTCCTTAAGCACTTTAATACATACAATTTCATAATTTAAACCCCACAATTATGTTGAACCAAACCCCAACCTTCATACATAATAGCATCAAGCTCCCAATATTTTTAAGCACAAACAAGATGAGCCACTAGCATGGAATCAATTTTTTTCTTTTCTAAGTTCTGGCTTTTTTTTTCTATTCAAGCACACTCACTCTTGTTTTTCCTTTCAATTCCCTACAAGTGGCTCTCATAATTTTGTCAAATAATGCTTCTTTCTCCTTTGTCAATAGTTCCACTCAAAATCCCGACAATACCTCAACTTTAGCTTTCACAGGCTCATAAAAATTTCAAGTGCTCAAGAGATGTAAAAGGTTCAAACAGATAGTCAATTCAAACTAAATGGATCAGGCTTGCAGTGTGGTTGCCAAAGAAGCATGATTACAGGCTCAAAGGGGCTAACTAGGATACACAACAATTAGGCAGGTCACAAATACATAATTGTCTCAACAAAGAAATATTTATATCACTTCCTAGACTAAACAAGACTATTATTTTGCTTTGCAAAAACGGAGGGCAAGTTCTAGACATCAACTGACATGCACATAATATCACAACAACCTTACACACACATTGGCACATAACTCACTCAGGATCGGATCTATCCGATTCTATACTCAAAGCAGTTAAGCAAAGTCAAAATCAAAGAATTTAAGGTACTTATCTATGAGTTAATAATTGAGCCTAGGCATCACAACAAAGGCATTCACTACTCTCACGGCACAACAACGTCAAGAAAATTCATCTTCATTTAATACATAGCACGAGACTTCACTATTTCTAACAAAAAAAATAACTACACTCGTTTCAAACAGAACCCTTGGAAAAAAATTGCGGCACAAAGAAAAACCAAGGGGGAATTGTTACACTACCAAAAAACAAAACAACAATAAACGGCTAAAGAATTTTTTCTTTCTTCGACTTTAATCCCTCAAGAAGACAGTCGTGGACATCCGTCGTCGGGAAAAGTCAAAAAAAATTCAATCAAAAGAAACAAAAACAAACATACATGTACATATTTACATCCCCACCCACACTTTAAATTGTGGCATGTCCCCATGACACACAAATAAAAAGCAGGAGGTAAAGAAAACTTCCCTGATTCATCTAGTCGAGGTCTGAATCGAAGTCGAGATCACCTTTGCATGCCCGACCCAATGCACACATCCATGTTGAGAGCTTCTTTTCTTCCTTCTTTGGGTACACCCTACTTACCGGTTTTACTCTCTCCAGTTTGTGCCTTTAGGGCCCCTATTGCTCCTTCCATCTTGAAGATAACCCTTTCTTCCCCCACTCTAAGCATGAGCTGCCTTTCCTGAATGTCCAGAACTGCTCTGCCAGTAGCCAAAAAGGGTCTTCCTAAAATCAGAGAGACCTCCATATTCTCCTCCATGTTCACCACAATGAAGTCCATAGGGAAGATAAATTTGTCCACCCGAACTGGCACATCTTCTACTATTCCTTTAGGGATGATTATGGTCTGATCCAATCTCTCCCTCTAATTTCCTGAAAATAGACAAAGATGTAAGATTAATAGAAGCAACTGAATCACACAAAGAGTTTTTAAATTTAGTACTTCCTAAAGAGCAAGATATAGTAAAACTCCCTAGATCTCCACATTGTTTAGGGAGCTTATTTTTCAGAATAGCACTACAATGCTCTATGAGTTTAACTACTGATATCTCCTCTACTTTTTGCTTGTTGGACGATATCTCCTTTAAGAACTTGGCATATGTTAGAATCTGTGAAAACACCTCTGTGAAGAGTACATTAACATGCAGCTGCTTGAGCACTTCTAGAAAACTCCCAAATTGTTTGTCCAACTTCTCTCTTCTTTGCTTCTGAGGGAAAGGTAGAGCTGGCATATATTTACTTTCTTTGATCTCATCATTAGTTCTTTGTTTGTCTTTCTTCTTCCTTGTTGGAACTTCAGATTTGTTCTTATTCTTCTTCTTCTTCTTCTTCTTCAGATTATCCTCTTGCTCTTCCCTCACTTCACTCCTACAATTCTCTTCACTTTTATGCTCTCCTTCATTCTTAACTTGATTTCCAATCAACTCATTCTTCTCTGCTACCAATGGATCTTGCAGTACTTTGCCATTCCTAAAGGATACTGCATTTGTTTTTTCCTTTAGATTCCTTTTGGTGTCCGTAGGGAGGGTTCCTAGAACCCTCTCAGAAAATAGGTTAGCTGGTTTCCCCACCATTCTTTCCAAGTTTCGAAAAGCCATGCCCAGTTCTCAGATAGTAGTGCCATGATTTTCAAGCCTCTCATCTGTCTTAATAATATAAGGCCTTTATCAGATCTTCCATGCTAGACTGATTAGACTGTGGAATATGATATTGCCGATTTTGCTGATTTTTAAAACTCGTAGCTCCCTGCCCCTGGGGTTTGGAGTTATTTTGCTTCCATGCATTTGCATTACCACCTGGTGAACTCCAAGAAAAACTTGGGTGTCTCTGCCCCAAATTGTTGCCACTTTGGTAGTTGCCTCTGTCAAAGCTCCCCACTGCATTTACTACTTCGGTTGAAGCTTGGCACCCGTGTGTAAGGTGTTTTATTCCATAAAAGTCACATGTTTCTTGCGGCTCACTCTGTACCTTGGTCAATGTTAACTTTCTTATCTCTCTATCCATGGTGTCTAGCTGGGCTTGCACTGAAGTTTAGAGTCTACTTGGTGAAATCCAGCTGATTTTCTTCTATGGTTATCATCTGCAGGCCGTTGATTTGCATCTTCAGATAATTCATTTAGAATTGCAACAATCTCATCTGGAGTTTTCTTCATAAGAGGACCTCCAACTGCGTTCTTTAGTATCCTCCTCCCAAAGGTGTCAGACCATCCCAAAAATCTTGAAGTTGCATCCACAAGTCTACTCTGTGATGCTGGCATCTTCTCACAATATGCTTAAATCTTTCCCATGTTTCAAACACCGTTTTTGTCTCTTTCTGCTTGAAGTTGTGGACCTCTCTTCGAATTTTCCATGTTTTTGCAGCTGAAAAATATTTTTCAAGGAAATTCCTTGTCATGTCATCCCAAGTTTTAATTGACCTAGTCAGTAAACTCCACAACCAGTGCTTAACATCTTCTCTCTGTGAAAAAGGAAATTTCCTTAAGTAGACAACATCTTTCGATAATCCGTTATGCTAGAAGGTATTTATAATCTCATCAAAATCCATCAAATGAGTATTTGGATCTTCATTGTGTTTGTCAAGGAAGACATAATTGTTCTGAATGATCTAAAGTATCCCTTGCTTGATCTCAAAATTATTGGTTGCGATCGGAGGGGGTCGCACACTAGATAATCCTTGGTTGTAGACTGGCCTGGCGTAGTCTCCCAATGATCATCCAGGCATGTGGTCGTCCAAGCCTGGACATATTATTTTCAAATTCATCTTCAACCAGAGGTCGGTTCAGGTTGAATCTTTGTCCTCCATTCCTATCAACCGTTTCACCAGCTCTAAGAGCTACTTTAGCAGCTGCCCATGTGGCTACTTCGTGTTGGGCTGCTTCCCGTGCAGGCAAATTAATTATCTCCTCATTGTTATTAGCCATGTTCTCTTGGGTTGAAGATTTCCCCAAGAAATTTCCGATGAGTTCTTTCTCTTTCCTCAACTGTCGCAGATGCTTTTCCACCTCTAGATCGTATGGAATCACTTCCTTAAAATAATATTGAGTCATACACCAAAGAGCTTAACATGTTTCCTGCACACGAAAGAGAAAACACGTGAATAATAAAATACAATTGGTTCCTGAATTAGCACTAAAAACTAATTTAAACACCATTGATTGCCAATCCTCGACAACAGCGCTAAAATTTGACGAGCGCAAAACACAACACGAAATTGATGCTCACTAGCCAAAGATAGTATAGTTTAATTATAGTCTCCGCAAGGATTGAATTTAAATAATTCTCTAGTAATTTCTGGTTTAACTGCTATTTAGGGTGATCAAAACTTGATTGGAATGATTACGACCTATGATTAACTACTAAAGTAAAGAAATTGACAATTGATTGCAAAGAACTAGAGATTAGCAAAGTCGGTTTCTTATCAATGTGAGAATTAAGGGTCATGGCAGAATAGGAGCGAGATAGCTATTTGAGACCCAACTCTAGTTTAATTCACTCTAATGTTATAATGATTCTTACGAATTCACTTGATGATTAGTTCAAACGTGTAGTCAAGACTCCTCTCTCAATTAAACCTTAACTCTACAAGGTGAACTATATAAGCACTGTGAAAATATGCAAGCATGCGTTAATGGATTAGTTTTTCAAAAATGTCTCTCGAATATTCTCCTAACTTGATTTAATCAACAATTCAACAAGCTCTTTCGATTACTTAAGAGAATCACTGAATTAAACCAAACAAAATAATACAAAGATAATCACCAACATATTCCTCTTTCGATTAAATTAACCAGTGAATAAAGTTGCAACAATTCAAAGCTCCATAAACGAATTTAAGCAAAGAACTAGAGTTAAAATCCACAAATATCAGTCAATATACCATATCCTTTAAACCATAAGGGAAACTACTCCATAATCATATGAGAATGTCATCACAAATATAACTAAATAATAAGAAAGCATCAATATAACGTTACAATCCAAACTCCAGTATTGAATTGATGGAAAGATGATGAAACTATGTGTCTTGTAGCCTCCAATGCTCGCCCAAAGCTTCCCAGGTCGACCGACCCGGGTTTTCACGAGCGTTGGCGGGTTCTGGAGTGCCTGTCAAGAAGTTGATGATTCCCACCAAGAATTTGATCGCCGAGTCGTGCTAATTCCCCTGCCGTTCAGAGATGCTATCAGAGTAGGAAAGTTAGCCACTCCTTGACTAACATTTTCTATTCCCCTTCGACCGGTCGTAAATTGCCCGGGTCGGTGTGTGATCACCAAAGGTGAAGTAGGTCTCGCTCCCTTCCCGCACTATTCCTCCCCACTAAAAAGAGCGATTCAGAATTATGGATTCCAACTGAACTTCAACTTCTACTTGGTTGATTAATTCAGGGGCAGTGAAAGCGTCCTTCCTTCTCAATGCCCGGGCATCCATCCAATGCGATGTGGCAAATCCCCTTTTTTAAGTCTATGAATTGGAAGCAGGAAAGACCAATCCGATAAAGGGCTTTTTTCTTTTCCACGAAAGTCCGTCCCAACAATTGTTGCAGAGGATATAAATATGAATATGAAAAAGTGTTGGAAGTACGTCAGACTCCTCTCCAGGCCAATCTGTCTCCGCCTTTTCAAATAGGGATCATCTCGGCAGTACAGTCAGTTATGATCCTACATTGTATCTGTTGAAAATTCCAATAAATTCCAATTCAATTTAAGTAAGGCCCCCCCTTTTCTTTTCCTCCTGGCCGTGTGTGGGCCACACTTCATCCCTTGCTTATGCTGAATCGAGATTTTATTGGTCTTCTTTGACCCGCGGGTGCGAATCGGTAGCCTCGACAAATAAAGCACTGAATTGGCGAACTATTTCAGAATATAGAAATGCCGAAAACGAAGAAGGCCAATTTGCTCTTGAACAGAGCCAAGACTATCTCGACCTTACCCTTACACTCAGATCAAGCACCACCAGTCAATTCCGCTTTGAGGCCACCCCGGACTCTATCATTATTAGCAGGGTGCTTCCAAGCTCAAACCATTTGAAACAGAATTGCTATTGCAAGCTTTCCCCCTTCGTTTGTTGTGGGTCGCGCCTCACCGCAGGCACTGAATGAATTAAATGAGTGGAGATCCTCCTTCCCCCTTGCTAATTACCAAGAACTTTCGGAACTGATAACATTCGAGATTATGCAGGATTATACACAAAAAGTCCTCTAAAATTCGTATTTTTGATGTATTTATACCATATAGGAACGAGCCTGGACGAAACTATCCTTTCCAAACCGAAGTGTGACCATTGCACCACGCCACATTGGTGAGGATCTTCATACAATTGATTTTTTTCACTTTGCAGGAATTTTGCTCTAGCACCCCGCGCCCCACTACACATGGCACGTCGCAGGTATTGCATTTTTCTCAAAGTAATTTTTTTCTAACTTTTTGATATCTCGACTTGGTGCTTGACCCACGAACGTGGTCACGACTTAATTTCTTGGTTTTTTACTCAGGTTTCAAAGCTCCAACTTGTTCAAATTATCTTAATAGCTTGGAATCATTTCTTGCAAGGCATAAGAAATATAATAAGTGAAATAAACTAACATTTAAGATCAAACACAAGTAAAATGCAGTAATTTGAGCGCAAAGTATGACTAAAACACGAGTTTCTAGCCTACCATCAAAAATCAGGAACATACAGTACATCTTGTGCTTCCCCTGTCTTTGTGATTTTACAATTACAAATATGTGATATAAGTGTACAATCTCCATTAGGTAGGTGTACTCTTTTGTCTCTGGTAGGACTAATATTTTTAACATTTGTTAATATACCTAAATCAACAACCATATTATTGGTCCCCTCTGTGTCTACTATCCAGTTTACTTTTGCTACCTTAGCTAAAGGAGTAAGTTGTACCTGCCATATTAGCCATAGCTTCTTTTGGAAGATCCTTGTTGAGAAACTTCATGATTTGATCATACTGGTCTGCTGTGAGTGTGCCCTTTGTCAGTTCCCTTCTTTATTGCATCTGGTATCTCACCCCTTTTTTCATCAACAATTGGAAGGTTTGGATTATAATTTTCAACTTGGACATTATATGTTGTGCTTGTACTTCCTTTCTTCTTGTGCTTGAAATCCTGAGGGTAACCAATTATCTTATCGCATCGTTCCTTTGTATGATTTTTCATTTTGCAAAAGTCACATTACACATTCTAGTTTCTCTTTGGCTTCTGATAGTTTTGGTAATTCCCTCCTTTACCAGCTAGCAAAGCAGCTGGATCAATCCCTTCACCAACAACAAAGGCATTAGCTACTGATATCTGATTTTCCCTTTCATTAAGCATGGCATATGCCTTGTTAATACCTAGTGTTGGGCTGTTATAAGTATTTGACTATGTGCTTGTTTATAGTTATCATTCAATCCCATCAGAAATTGCAAGACCTTCTGCTTTTGCATGAATTTAATGAAATTTTTTGATCTAGCACAATCACATGGAGGAGGAACCATATTGTCAAATTATTCCACAAATTTTTGAGCTAAGAAAAATAGACCGATACACCGTCTATTCCATGAATGTTGTTATTGCTTTGTGTAATTGATACACTCGTGATGTATTCATTTTATCAAATCGTTCTCTCAGATCCTCCCAGACTTTTCTCGCATATAGTATCGTAGTAATCAATTCTCTCGATATTGAGCTCATAATCCACCCTAGGACAATAGTGTTGCATAAGTCCCATTGATGACCCGGTTCCTTGTCTAAATCCTTTTTTAGAGTTCTGTCGACTAATCCTAACTTGTTCTTTCCCAATAGCTAGATTTCCATCTCATGCAATTGCGATTTCACCGCTTTGATACCATGTTGAAACTCTGATGAATTTAACAACGGAAGCCCTAATCTCTTACTGCCATACATGAACACAAGAGGGAAGATAAGAAGCAGAGTACTGTATTTAGAGGAAATGAAAACGTTTTCTATTACAGGGAAATAACCGTACCATACATATATAGACAGCTCAACTTCCACTAACTAACATCCTATGTGTATATTCATTTACAACTAATTAACTGAATAAGAGCTTCTGCTACTGTAAGTTCGAATATCATGTGATCCCTATTTCATCAGCAAGCACGATTCTAGTTAACTGAATGAGGAGCTAGCTAAGTTTAATTTCAATTCATACTTCTAAGCTACAGAAGCATGAACATTTTGTGACGTTAATTCTTATTAGTGCTCGCTTAAACTGAACGAGAACATTAAGTTAGAACTCAATTACATAAAAAACTTTTAATTCGCAAAATCATGTTCCAAGAAGAAGTTTGTCTATTGTTCTTAAACTTGTTGAGACTTTGATAGTGTTAACTTGTTGGATGTTTTAGTACTTGTAGAAAAGTTAGTGTTCGTCTATTTTCTAACTTCGAACATGGAAGGCGTACCATCTAAATCAATGGGATGACATTTTTACACTTGGTAATTTTTCACTATGGAGGAAATAAATGGATTTTGCTTTTGTTGAATGAGGAGCTAGCTAGAGATACAATATTTACACAATACCAACTAGGATCACACTTGACATTATTATCTAACACGTACACACAATATAAGAGACCAATATAAAATATTGGATATGATATTCCTGCAATATAATCTCTTGGTTGCATTGACAAATGTTTTCTTCTTTTCTTAATTGACAAAACACTTTTTGTTTCATAACTATATATTGTGAAAATGCTATAAATATTGTACTTATTTCTTATCCTTCATTTATTTCTCTGTTCCGTGTTTATATCAAACAGTAGGTGGCTACTGATTAATAAACTTTTTGAACTTACACAACTTGATTGAATGTGTGAGTGTGACCGATGGCGAGACAATGCATGCAACTCACTCATGAAATTTAGCTTTCAAAGGGTTCCTGGTAGGAACTATGACTTCCTAGAAGACAAGTGTTGTACGTGGAGTTTTAAATTTGATAAAGAATAACAAGTGTGGCTATCAAATAGATTTACTAATTTTTCACAAAAGTGTCCAGCTGGTCCCTATGTGATTTAATTTGGGCAATTGATGATTTTGGCTTTGAAGGAAACAAAAAAATAGTTATCTCCACGCGTCGTACCACGTATCAAACTAGTAATTAATTTGCAATTAATACACACTTGACACTTGAAAAGCTAAATGTGGAGAGAATGTCATATTGTCAACTAATCTCCTGTCTTCGCATTCGTTTCCAACAATCAAACAAAGTAAATTTAGTCTAAGCAATCACTTGTTATTTTCTATTGATTTCGTTTTCCTTGCAAACAAATAAAAATGTTGTTTTCTCTATTAGTTATTGCGTGCTTAATAAAAACTACCGGATCTATTGGATGGGAAAGAGAAAATGAGTTGACAAAGTTGGTAATTCTGCCGATTTTTGGTCTGATTTTAGGTGATGGTATTTGATTGAGTGTAGAGTTTTTCTGTCTTTTCTAAAAGAATCTCTAGCACATACAACTTATATGAAAAATACTAAAGTACTCTCAAATATATTATATGCCACGTTATTCTTATATAAGAGCATGTAATGTTAAAGATTAATATATGAAAATTAAATAGATTTCAAATAAAAACATGACAATCTCTCTAATCGGCTAAAAAAAAAGTGTTAATATATAAAGTATAAAAATAGTGTAAAGAATTTTGTATTTTATGTTTTTTAATAACATATTTGGTCAAACTTTTGAAAAATTATACTCCAAGTAGTTGTTATAGAAAAAAAGTAATTTATTTTCAAGAGTTGAATTGTTAGGTCATGTTTATCATTAGCGTCAAAAACAACTTTTTCTTTGTTACTCGAAGAAACTAGAAAGTTGTGATTTCTAAGCCCCGTTGAATTAAGAAAAAAAGAAGTTTGTAGCTTTCAGTAGAAGTAGAAGTTGACAAATTTGACCTTTTAAAAAAAAAGTGCCTTACATAAAAATTATTTATATGTATCAAAGTATGGCACCTTAATTATTACACAAATATTTCAATTTCTAAGTTCTTGCCTGTTTAACCAAAAAAATAATTTTTGTGGTCAAAGTCAATATTAAAGAAATCGGATTTCTAATAACCAAGTTTACTTTACTTTTCCAAAAATAAGAGAATAAAATAAAGTGAAATGATAAACGACGGAAAGAAATCTTATTGATGATCGTTGTGTTCTCCCAAGAATAGTGAACAAGAATCTCCAATCAAGTACGATATAAAAGTAATAGACTGAATGCATATATTTGTGAGTATTATGATGATCATACAAATAAGGTACAAACCTTTATATAAGGATACAAATATGTAACGATTTTTCCTTACTTAATTCCTTCCTGTTACTAACATTAACTGCATTAATTGCATGTTACTGAAGTTACTCGTAACGATTATGGTAATAATAAGAGATCGCGCATAATCAGGGATAATGATTATTCTCTTTCCATTGTTCATGAATCTTCCCCTTTTTATGACCTCCATGCTTCTCGTGCCTATTTCTTCTTTCCAAGTTGGCAGATACGGTACCTTCTTCGGTATATTTCGTGGGTGTTTTAATCGTGGCTCATCATTATTCTTTTCTAATCTAGTACAAATGCCACTTGTCACTTTATCGGCAATCTACATGTCATGCCTATTTTTTCACCAACACAGATAATTCCTTCATTTTCTGAATATTCTCAACTGAATATTGAGGAAGTGGTAAGTTTATTTATGGAGGAAATGTCTTTCCGCCTCTTTCCAACATCATCATGATTTCTTCGTAAGCGAAGAGACGTGCGTCCTTTCTATTTAATGCTCAGGACATGTGTACGTTACTATTGATTATGTAGTTTATGGCGTCTTTTTAGAGTTTTCTGCGAGTGCGTCAGTTTGAAGTGACGGTTCCATGATGATGGTTCATAATGACGGTTCTTCCTTATAAATATTGCATTACATACCACCCAAAAATTTCTTCTTCTTCCTTGCGTTCATACCCAAACTTCTTTTGCGATTTTTCTCCTTTCTTCGTGCTTTCAGCATTAAAAATGACTTCCCGTTCTTCGAAACCTTCTTCATCATCGGATCCTCGTAAAACAATCATTATGAATGAACTTCCTCCTTCTTCTGTCCCAGTTAGGAGTAGAAGAGGCGGTAGACTTCGTAGCTTAGGTTCTATATCAAGTCGTAGCTCTACTCCTTCCAGAAGAATATTTCAAAGTCTTCTTCTTCTAAAACTAAAACTTTATCAACCCTTAGATTCTCCTCTAGGAGTAAGGATCATAACAAACCGTTGCAGGAGCCTATTATTTCTGAAATTGTTCCTCAGGATTTCTCTTTCAAATCGGACTGTGAAGCACTGAGAAAGCAAGTTTCTTCCATGGAAACACTTAATTCCGCCGATCATTACCCTACTTTAATCATCATTGGCCTTCATTTTTCTAGTTCGCCGTGAATGCCATTAGAAATCTAATTTTTCTGTGCTAGTTCCTAATGCTGATGAACGGATAACCTCTTATCCTGAAGGTTATTTGTTTGTTTATACTTATTCGTCCAGATTAGGATTCAACCCACCTATTGACTCAGTGATCTTTGAGTTTTGTTATTACTTCAATGTATGTCTTGGTCAAATAATCCCGATAATATGGAGGACAGTAGCTTGCCTTCGTTATTTATCAAACTTGGTTTCAGTCCCTTTTACTTTTCAACACTTACTTCATCTGTATTCCCCAAGCTCTTTAGCGAAAGTGTCTTTTCTCTTGCGACGAGAAGCAAGAGAGTTTTAGTCAGTCTTGAAGATGATCGTGACTGTGGCTGGTATGTTCCCACTCGTGATTTGGTGGGTGATGAAAACATGTATTTCCCTGAGAAGTGGAACTTTGCATATGAGTATTTCTTTCTGACACTTTCTTTTATTTTCTCTTATGATTTCTATTTCTTCAGTTGTTTCCTCCATACCTTTTAGCAATCATGGAAGTTTTTGGTAAACTTCCCGTCTTTCGTGATTAGGTAAAAAAGATGTTGATTGTTGTCCCTATGGAACAGAGATCGTGGAAATTTCTTTCTCAAAGTTCAGGTGGAAAGTGAAAACCTATGGTATTTTTTCTTACCATACCCCTTTTTCTTTCTTTTTTTAACTATAGCTTTTCTTACTTTGACCATTTTTTGTTATTCTTAGGTTTTGTTGTTCGTGGAATTCATCCCGCCTTTATTCTCATTGCTAGGCTTTCTGTCATTGCAGCCTAGGAACAGATTTTGAGCATGTCTTCTTCAAAGAGGAAGAATTGAGAAACCTATGCCTCCAATGAAGAAGAAGAAGAAGAAGATGATGATGATGATGATGGATCTCTGGTGAGAAAGCCACGAGTTAGGAGGCGTATGGTTTTAGCTGATGAAGTCGCCATTCCTCAAGACCTACCTTCAGGTCAGCCCCTATTGTATTGGTAAAAAAAAAGCTTCACACGTGTAATAAATCTTGATGACTTAGTAGTCTACGTGGAGCAATGAAGACAAGACAGCTGGACGGGACTCTAAGAAGAGGTACGAGGCAAAGAGGCACGGAAAATCACATCCATGGGTTAATTAGCTACGGAAGTCTCAACCTGATTGAGAGGATGAAGAGACACGGTCAAAAGTGTATTTGGACAGAATAAAGGGCAGATTAAGAGATCTTCAAATTAGAGATCTATACGTTACACAACATTCACTCAACAATTACGGTTGATTCATTGTAACGTTACATTAGAGTCATTATTAGTCATTAATGCTCAATCACCAAAAAAGGTAGATGTTATGTTAGGAAATTCCCTATATAAAGGAGAAAAATATAACCTGTAAAGGGAGAGAAAAAACATTCGAAGTACTATTGCAATATACTTACTTTTTGTGCATCTTACTGCTTTCCATTTACTAGTTTGCCTACAATTATAATCTTATTCTTTGGTTATCAGAAACCCATGTTCTTCTTAAAATAGCTTTGGTTAAAGAATCCAATTCTTTGGTTAAACACCCATGTCTTTCAAACTTTTTGATAAACCTGAGCGTGTCCCTTTGTACATCTCAGAAGATGAAGATATTGATCATTCTGGTAATCCCCTCCTCAAGTCCTATTGATAGACACTTCGCTCAAGGATTTGAGGGTGAAGAAGATCGTGTCCCTGTTTTTGAAGAGACACCCCTTGCTGCCCTTCTAATGACCCCCGTGTATTGGTAAAAAAAATTTCACACGTAAGCCAGCTTGTGAAAACTCAGCCAGTTACGTGGACACAGGAGAACGGGACAGCTGGATGTGATTCTTTGAAGAGGTACGGAACAAAGAGGCACGATTCAATAAACCTTCGAGCTTATCAGTCACAGAAAACTCAACCTGATCAAAACAGGGAAGAGGCACGGTCAGAATGAATCTAGACAAAGCTACGGGCAAATTCAAGAACCCACAATTGATTACTCGAACGTTATGTAATCGTACCCGAATTACCGTTATCCTTTGTAACACCTCATTAATGTCATAAATAGTCATTAATGAGCAACCATAGCAAGAGTTGTACGTGGTTCAAGGGAACAATCCCCAGAAAAATCTAATAACAACAATGGTGATAATGATCAAACTGTGGAACAAGATCGTGTAATGTAAATAATTGCAGAGCATGTGAGCCAAACTTTGCAAGAATTTGCAAGAGGATTACCGGCAATGTTACCTACACCGCCGACGCCACCCCCCCAATAATACTATCACCATGGAAAATCCTCAATCTGGGTTGGCAAACTCAGGAAAAGGAGATACTCCTAATGAATCTCTCGAAACGAGACCAGGTATATCTAATAACTCAGAATTACAAAATTTACTGCTAACCATGCAGAAACAGATGAAGGAGCAGAACGATCGCATCGAACAAATTCCTGGAGTACCACCTATCATCAAAGGCATTTATGTTTATAGGTATTCTCAACAACCTTGGAAGCCAAGTGCGGCACCATTTCCTATACCCAAGAAGTTTAAAATGCCTGACGTTCCCAAATATTATGGAACAACTGACCCACGTGATCATGTGACAGCTTTCACTACTGGAGTAAAATGCAACGACTTAACAAAACAAAAAAAATGGAATCAGTCCTTGTCAAAAAATTTGGGGAAACACTTACCAAAAGAGCCCTAACCTGGTATTCT